>CM034469.1:4711655-4749435 GCA_019925255.1 Litchi chinensis
TATCGAACTCAGAATGATGGTTTTGGGTTTTAGGTTCTAGTTGAAGAGAGGTTCTATGGATGTGTGATGGGAGGAAGAAAGAAGAAGAAGAAGAAGAAGGAAAGAAAGAAAGAAAGAAAGAAAGAAAATTACATGGAGAGGAAAGGTTCCATGGAGAAGAAGAAGAAGAAGAAGAAGAAGAAAAGAGGAGAGGTTCAATGGATGTGTGATGAGAGAATAAGGTGAGAGAAAGAGAAAGACGGAGAGAAGAGAAAGAAGCTAGGAGAGAGATGGAGAGAAGAGAAAGAATCTGAGATAGAAAATCAGAAATCCAATTCCATCTAATGACATAGTTTTGATTGAGATTAAGGAATCCTAAAAGAATGAAAAATGAGAGGAGTTTGAGATTCTTGAATCTCAATACTATTTCATTCCAATTGGCCTCCAAACATGACATTTAAGTAGTTTGAGATTTTTGAATCCCAAACCCACTCTCAATCCCATGTGCCAAATATTACCTTATTGGTAGTCATAGACTCATTACCTAGCTCTGGACTTAATTAGAATTGTCCCTTACATTGAGTCAAAATTGAGAAAATTAAAGAAAGATTATAATACAATTTTTGACATGTTGAACATGAGTGGTTTTGGCTGGAATGATGTCAAAAATTGAGTTGAAGTTGACAGGGTTGAGGCTTGGTAATCAATATGCAGGTTGGTGATAATATGGTGCTATTAATTATAATTTTTTTGTATTAATATTATATATGGATTTAACTACACTGCTGGTTGGATAACCTTACCCAATAATTACAATAATTGGATTGACTTCAATAACTACTCTTACACCCATCTAATAGATATAATTGATGAGTAAAATTATCCAACCAATAAGGTAGCTTAATATAATATGTAGATAAGCAATCACTTTGCATATGTGATTTGCTAACATAATTTTAATTATGTTGTAGCATCATCCACATGCCAAAGGATGGAGAGGTAAGCCTTTTCCATTGTATGATAGACTTACAAATATCTTTGGAAAGGGTTAAGCTATAGGCAAGGTTGGTCAAACATACACCTGTTATCATGGGTGCGCAATGAATGATATTGAAGAAGATAATCAAGATAATGATGAAGATTTGAATGATATTAATGAAGGCTTATCTCCAATGTTGGTAAATCAGCCCATTGTTAAAAAATGATTGATTTGGATAATTTTCACCAGCTAATTAGTGATTGATACCGTGCCAATTAGCCTTAGATTGTGGGTTATGCTTGGATCAGGTAAGTACTCGATCGAGTGGGCAGCATACTTAGGCCAACTCGGCTAATTCGGACTAACTCACTTGGTTCTTTTTTTTTTTTTTTTCCAAATCATCGATAGCCACCCTCAACCTCTGTATCACCTGAACCATCCACATATAATTCAAACCACCTCAACAAGTATCTAGCTGAACGAAAACCACTCAAACCACTGCAACTGAACTTCGATCACTCCTCAAATCACCCCTAATCTTTGCACCTAAATAAAACAATGCCTAACTAACCAAGCAAAAAGAAAAAGAAAAAGAAAACCAAAGAAGATAGAGGGAGGAGAGAAAAGAGAAAATGTGTGTGTGTGTGTGAGAGAGAGAGAGAGAGAGAGAGAGAGAGAGAGAGACAATTGCAAATGAGCACCGATCAACATTATCGCCATTTCTGGTAACTTGTTATCATGTCAAATACCACGTGAAAAGCAAAAGAGATGGTAAGAGGCGTAGGTGGATGAGATTTGTTTTTTAGGACGATGATGATGATTTGTGTAGGAGGGTGAGAGAAGAGGTTGAAAAAATGAAAATTTGATGAGAGGGAGAAAGGCAGCATGGGAGTTGAGAGAGAAGAGGTTGATCTAATGAGGGTTTATATGTGTAAGTGTGTGTGTGTGTGTGTGTGTGTTTGTGTGTGTACACACACAGACGGTGGTTCAACAATCAAAGCCTCTGAATTTGAAAATAGTTATGACAAAAAAATTTCAATAATCCATTAGATCTAATGGATAGGAAAAGGATATATAAAAAAAAAATAATTATCATTTGATTATTATTTTCATAAGAAGCTTTCATGAATTTTTTTTGGTAATAATCAAATGATAATTATTTATTTCTATTTTTATCTTTTTTCTTTTTTTGTCCATCAAATCTAATGGATAATTAAGATTTTGTGATCTTAAATTTTTTAAAGTTAGAAGGTACTGAATACTAGAGTTACAAGTGTTTTGGAGAAGTCAAAATACTTGAAATGATGACTACTCAACAAACTATAGATATCAAATTTCTGAAGATGAGCAAATGGAGTTCGTTATGTCACTTCTTTCAAATATGTGATTGTCAAGTGATGGTCTCTTTTTGTAAGACAATTTTTGTAACGTCATCTCTCAAGTTGTATTGTATCTATGTATGAGATGAGATAAATTTTATTTATAAAATAATAAAAATTTTTTTGAGTGTTTAGGAGTGCAATTTAATTTTTATAGAGTTTTCGGGATGTTCGGGAGAAAAATTTAATATTAAAAGTTGAGGATAAAATGGTAAAATTAGGAGATTTTATAAAGAATGGTAAAATTGTAAATATAAGGAAAGGAAAGGATATTAGAGAAAAAATGAAGAATTCTCTAGAATCTGGTAAAAGCATAATTTTAAAGAAGTTTAAGGGTGGAATTAAACTTAACCCACGCCTATAAATATAGGTGTGTGGTGAGTGGGTTGGTGGGAGAAAAATTTGGAAGAAAGAAAGAGAGAGAGAGAGCTGTTGCCTAAGAAGGAAAGAGAGCAGATCTGCAGCTGCTCCAGGCTGATTTCTGTCATTTTTTAGGAAGATCAAGCTGATTAGAAGGTAAGGAACCAGATTTGGTAAGATTTAATAGAAAAGAAATGAGTTTATATGATTTTAGGTTGGTGAGAAAGCTGTCGAGAACAGCTTTTGGTGTGCAGGTGTTTAACCAAAATTTTGGTATGTAGATCTGGTGGTTGAAGCTAAAAGCGAGCTAGGAAGCAAGACATAGGTTGAGCAAGGATCTGGTAAGTAAATGACTGAAAATAATTCTGAGAATTGGTGATTTGGTTTTAGATTTAGATGATTTGGTTTCTATCATTGAACCTAATAAGGTCGCGACCTAATGTATTTGTGAAGAACTGATAATATATGTGTTAAGTATATGAATGTGAGATTAATTGAGGTCGAAATGTGTCAGTGCTAATGTAAGTCTGAAGAAAGGAGTGTTAGGAGTAGGCATGTGTGAGTTCGGGCAAGAGCTCGCGAGGTGCGAGCTAAAGGAGGCCCCTAGTGCATTTAAGCTGGTCGAGATGGTCGAACTGGAGAGCGAGCTGAGTTATGCCTGTTGCTCTCCATCTCACCTGTCTGGACTGAGCTGGAGTGTGAGCTTGCAAAGAGGAGACGAGTGAGGTCACAGCCCATTTAGGGTGCTCGGCCAAGTTGGCCCAAGGCAGTAGCTCACAAGGGCGAGCTGAGAAGTGTTGAGGAGCGACCTGAACTAAAGGAATATCTCAGCTCGTAAAGGGAGTGAGCTGAGCGAGCTCATTGAAGGTGGATGCCCTTAGTTCGGGCCCCGTTGAGTGAGCTGAGCGAGCTTGCTAAGATTGGTGCCCTCAATTAGGGTTGAACTGGGCAAAGTAAGAGCTCGTTGAAGGCGCAAATTGGGCGAGCTAAGGTGCGAGCTCGCAGCTTGAGCTGGACTGATAGTATTGTAGTCCTTAGCAGCTCGTATGGATTAGGAGTTAGAGATAATAATTTAGCTAGCTAAGTGAAGGTTTTGTTTGTGAATAAATGTAGGTGATTGTGAGCTGAGAAAGGAGGTTGCTGAGGAGGTTGCAGAAGCATTGGCCTAGGTGAATAGGATAGCAAGCTGTGAGTGTGAAAATTTTTTTCTTTATGTTAAATGTTTATTTTTTAGTTTTTTCTACAATTATTATATAAATTCTCGTAAATTATTTTTAGCTCATCAACAACAAGCATGAAAGATTAGCTTATTTGAAACATAGAAGAGTAAAAAAAAAAAAAAGTAGAGATTTTCAAGAATTAGTGGAACGACCCAAGTTTATTGATAGATAGACCTTCTAGTATTAGACCCGGTCGGTATACCCCACAGTATAAGGCAAGTGTTGGAAGGGTTAGTCCTACTAACATCGGGGGGATAGAGTCTAGCACGTCTGTGAGTCGCCTTCTACACCGTGGGGTATTGTCTCGCTTGCAATGTGCGATGATAGTTCCGCCACACAGTTGCGGGATGTTTTTGTAGCTTCGTCACTGTGTGCGATGATAGATATTCCGCCACATGACCCCTCACACTGAACGGAGTTGGTCTACCAGTTCATGTGGTTGTAGCTTCCTTGGGTTCCTCATTAGTACAGATTTTAGTAAAAGCAGCATACCATTGAAAAGCAAGTTTCAGAAAGAAATTACTTTAGAAAAAGCTTTTGAATTCCTAAAGAAAATTCATAAAACTCAAGTTTTTGAAAACCAATCCTTTTTAAAGAAAAATGTTTTTAGGAGGTATTTTATAAAACTTAGTTTAAATCAAACCCTCGCACTCATTAGGCTTTATAGCTTACAATTATTTTTGGTTCTATATTATAAAACCTCCCAGGTGCAGGAACAAGGAATCAAGGTACTGGTCCGCCATGATCAGGCTAGGTAGGTCAGACGACTGACGACGCTGTATTGTTTCTTCTGTGAACATTGTGCTTCTAATGTTATTATTAATTATGTTATCATGCATATTTTAAAATTTGAATAATATTTTGTAGAATTTTTATATAACCATGACGACATGTCTATTTTAGATCTTTGCACATTCATGATAATGTTTTTAATCACAACATGATTGGCATGGATGTTGAAATGAAATTTTAAATTAGATGGTTTTCTTGTTTAGCTAAGTTACTTATTGATACGAGTTCGCTCCACAACGTTCTTTTTGGGTCTTAATAGTTAGACTTCAAAAAGGTCTCGTGTGGTACTCGGTAGGACCGTCGGGTCTATTAAAGGGAATTCGGGTCGGGTCTTGTCAATTTTTGTTGATAATTAGTCATGGCTTTATGTCATTTTTTGTAAGGTGCAAATTGCCAATATTGTTTATTGATGTAATGTACCTGATGAAAACTGTAACTCTTATAGTCACACTAACTAAACTTGCCTTTTGTTATACACTTGGATGTGTAATTAATAGGACTCAGCTCAACTTTTGCCTCGAGTTTGGAAGAATCCTATGAAAATTGATGTCTTTTTAATTGAAATATGTATTACTAAAAATTATTTTAAAAAAATCATTATAAATCTGATGGTTGCTTTATAAATATAAATTAAACAAATTGAAAGTCTGTACATTTCTCGTGTTGGGCCCTTGGATCGATGGAAAAAATATTTTAGTTGTAAAACTATTATGAAAATACATTTACAAAACCTAGTTAATTAAAAATAAGATATACAAAATGCAAAATTTTCATTATTATGTGGCCATTCTCACAGTATGTAGTAATTTGCACAAACCTGTGACAGATATCTAAAACAGTAGATTTATAAAAGAGTGAGCATTAACATCCAATGAGTGGATATAATTTTTTATAAAAATATTTCTAAATAAAACATAACATATAACCGGTAAGAATAAATAATAATCTGTAACTATTATATGTAAATCTTTTTTGAAACCTTTTTCAATTAACTACACAAGTTTCTTTGGTTTAGACCACCATGCTTTAAGCCTCCATTGGATCCTTGTCTATGAACTTATGACTCTTATGCACATAACACATGTGTGGATCCCCTGTCTCCACTCCACCAAAATAATAATTTTTTCTTTATCTACTTTATAAATAATATCATATTATTTTTGAAACTCTTTTCATTTTCAATAAATAATAAAAGTTGAAACATAAATAAACATATATAAACCAATTTAAAATTATCCACTCACATAAACTTCTTTGCTTAATAGGTTTGAAAAATTATGGAGGGCATTTTTTTTTTTCATATAAAACTTTCAAATACATCTCTTCAAAAGAGTTTCATATATATATATATATATATATATACACACACACATAAAAAGAGGCTGGTAACAAAGGTGACTAGCCACATAACAGGATTTGTATTTACTAATAAAAACTCCAAATTATTCTAACATATATTGCCATAAAGACCTCTCCACTCAGAGAGCTCCAATATTCTAAAGTTTTCCTCTGCACAAAGAAACATATAATACAAGAACTAGAATTAAAAATAAAATATCATGTAATTATACAATTACAAGGAAGTCGAAATTAATGCTTATGTAATTAACATATAAATTAGAGAGAAAAGCCAGGAGAGAGTAGAAATACTTTAAATGGAGACTAATTCAAGAACGTAACATGTTAGATCATACGTTTATATAGTAAAATTACGTTGATGTATAGATTAGTGAATGACATGATACATACATTACGACATCGCTAAATATTTAATATAGAAAGACATCCAATAATATATATGTGCTTGTAGTCCATGGCGGTCATGCCGCATTCTGGAAGAAGTTCATAAACTTTCTTTTCAACAACACCGCAATCTGCTTGACCCTTCTTGAAGCACTCACACATTGCTACGGTATCAGCTAGTGTGGTGCACCTATCATGCACTGTTTTCAAGCCAGCATAACATATAGGAACTGGCTTGGGAGCTCTCCCCAACAAGAATGTTTTGTATGGTGTCAACAGTGTCAAGGCCTATAGTGCCTCATATCACATAATTTTTTTGTCTGACATTGTTAATACATGGTTGGGCAAAAAATTTAAAGAAGTTTTGAAAAGTGCATTATCCTTTATTAAATGCACAGTGCATTGAGGCATTTAATGCCACCAATATACTTGATTCTCTCATATTTTAGAAAATGAAGCCCCTCGTCTTTTGTTTCTTAATTTTCAAAAATTTTAAGAAGTTATTGAGTGCTGCATGTTAATGCTATAGATATAAACTCAGCAATTGAATTGGTAACATTGAGATCAAAACCTCAACTTGTATTAATGAAGTTGTTTGGTTGCTTGAAAGATACCATGTTTATAATAGTAGTATTATAGTTTTTTTTTTTTTCTTTCATTATTGATTAGAAAATTATTAAACCAATTATAACTATAGAATTTGGTAATTCTCATATAGTTATGACAGTTAAATCAATTGATAAAAAAATTCATAGAAATCGCAAATTAAGAAAAATATAAGTAACATCATTCAATTAAAGTATTTTGATACACAAATAAGATGCACAAAGTCGATGATATCATCTATCTAGTTTCCAAATATCATATACTTTTAGAACTACATGACTCTTTTATTTCATTAATAGAATTCTGACCAACAACGTTACAGCTTGGTTAATACCATCCAATCCTGCAAAACAAAAAGAAAAACACAAGGAGTCAGGAGAACTATCTTCATCGAACTTAGCACACACAAAAGGAGAAACAATTTTTACTAGAATGAGCATATATATATCAACATTATTTCTATTATGTAACATACTGTTTAAATATAGAATAATATACTACATCAATTTATTAAAGACTTGTTAGGGAAACAAGATATACGTACTTTGAGCAGTCGATGTCTGCTGTGATGGGGAATGGAAGTGACACCCCACATAATTTAGGAAGAGCCCCAGCATTTTTAGTATCAACCTTAAAAGATCCTGCTGCTTTCTTCAAGCATTCACAGAGTGCTTGGAGATCTGGTTTGGTCGTGGCCATGGCCTTCTCATTTGCCACGGCCACACAACACAGTGGGGAGGGCTTGTCTGCCCCTTGAGCCAAGAATGGCAAGCAAGGTGCCAATGTGATTACAGCCCTTGGGCATGATATCAATGCTTGTACATAATTTGCAGTACTTACTACCATAACTACAATAGTAGCCAAAGCTAGAATAGACTTAGCCACCATCATTTTCTTCTCCGATCACTTAATGAACAAAATATTAACTGTTACAAAATTAAAAAGAATTCAATTTGCTTTAGTGGAGAAGAATGTGGGACTTCAGTTGTACTTATAGCAAAAATTCTTGGGTAAAGCCTTGGCCACGTTTGGCATGTAGATTGAATTAGATTATATTGGATTAGAATAAATTGGATTGGATTGGGTTGACTTTGAAAAATATTGTCCCATGTTTGGTAGAACTTATGATTGGATTAAAATTATATCATATTTTATTTGATGTAGGATTGGATTGGGTTGGATTGGAATAAAATTAATTTTCATATTTTATAATTTACTGAAAATTAATTTTTTTTTTTAAATTGAAAAAAAAATTAAGTGGAGAGGGAATTTTCATTCCTAAACCCATTAAATTCCTTCATTTTGGTTGGAAATAAGCATTTCCATGAGAGAAGGATCTTAGAGACTTTGGGCTTGAGTTTAGAATTCCATCCATTTCTCTTCAAATATGGGATTTGAGAGATTGAGCTATTTTGAATCTCGTACCCACCTCAAATCCCATGATCTAAGCATAGCCGAGAGTTTGTTTAATATGCATTTGACAACCCTTTGATCACATGCTATTAACTAATAGAAAAGTATTTAAAGTTTTATTATCATTAATTATATGCTTTTATTTTACTGAAATTAGGCAATTGTAATAAAGCTTCGACCCGCTCGGGTTTATATATTATCTATTTTATCGTTTTTCTAACAATATATATATGAGGCAAGATTGGAGGCACAAATTTTGACACAATTTTGCAATCATTGGATTTAAAGTAATGAATGGTGTAGATTAGTTATTAATTTTGAATTTGTATACTTCACCTTATTTTATCTCTAACTTTTATTCAAATAAAAAAAATTATTAATTCAATTTTCATTTAATCTTTTTTCTTCATTCAGTTAGCCAAATCATGCAAAAAATATATGACTTTAAAGCTTTCAACATAAACTTTCAATTAAGATCTATATTACATATGTTTAAACAAACATATTAATTAGAATTTCCCAAAATAAAAAATCAATTAAAAAATAAATAAAAGAAATAGAGAATAGGAAAGAACATAAATAAAGAGAGAAAAAATGGTGCACATGCAATAATCTAGTGTAATACAACTCTCCAACAACTTTCCTCTTCTCAAAAGAAAAAAAAAAAAAAACGATTTGCATCATTCATTAGCTTTTAATCCAATGGTTGAAAAATCATGTCAAAACTTGTGTCAAAATTTTTGTCTCCCAATCTTGTTCCTATATATATATTAAAAATAGACTGCATATAAATATAGTGGGTCCAAACTTTAATATAATTGCTTATAAAAACGTGTATATTAAATTACTAAGGGGCATGTTTGCGGTGGTTTTTTAAAACCATTTTTAAGCTATTTGAGCCCAAAAACTATTTCCAAAGCTGTTTGAATGAAAATTTAAAATGGGCTTTTATCATTCAAAAGTCCTTTGGAAGGAAGTCAGCCCTTGTGGCTTTTGAAAAAAAGCTTATACCTCTCTTATTCTAATGTCAGAAGCCTAAAATAAAAGGTATCCTAACCGACCTTAGAATATATATATATAGATATATATCCCAAATTTTCCTTGATATTACAAGTATTGTGCTAGTATATGGTATGGAGTCGTTTAACTAAGTTTGAAAAATTATAAAAGGCATTTTTGTTCGTATCAAACTTTCAAATTTATCTTTCAAAAGACTTTAATTGACGGGACCCTTTCCGAATCCCTCATCTGAACCAGAAAAAGACCCCGTAGCACCCTGACAGAACTCCAATGAACCCTAACTTTGACCCAATAAAATCCCATCGAAGAACCGAGACTTAGTTTAAACTTGTTTTCTAAACATTTACTAGGTGGTAAGGGTAAAATTTTTTCGTTTTCCAGATGAAAATCTGGCAGCATACCGATTGTTTATTGAACTATGCCACCCTGTAAATTCAAATACAATTTAAAAAAAAAAAAACACTTTTATAGCACTCAATCTCAATTACCATGGGCCTTCGAACCTCCTCCCAAAATCACTCTAGCGTGAAAAACCACAATCACACAAATTGATTTGAAAACTAAAACTTTCTTATCAAAACATCTTTCTAAAGACACGTATCCAAAAACTTGTATTTATATTTACAATTTACACCATACTTTAATATAAAATATGCACATGACAAAAGTATGAGCTATACAATGTGATAAAAGTCGTCCGTCAGTCACTCCGTGCGTTTGTCTGAGCCTTGCCTATTGGACGACTCGCTTCTGTACCTGAGGGAGAGTTTTTAAGGAACACATTGGAAACAAACTGTGAGTAAAACTCAGTGAGAATTACAGTTTAATAAAACTAAAGAAAAACAGTTTCATTCTTTTCTAAAATACTTTATCGAAACTCGTTCGAAAACTATTTTTCAAGTTTGTTCTCCATCTTTTTCTTAAACTTTCTCATTTTCTCGCTTTGATGGTAACCCAAGGAAACTACTCCTGTCGTGACAACATAAACTCTCTCGCTTGCCACTAGGAATTAAGGAATCTGCCCTGTGTAGTCATCGATGCGTAAACTCTGGGCACGCATTACCCTCTCGTGATTGGTTCGATCTACACTATTCTTATACGTGCAGAGGGTGACTCTACTGACTCTCTCTCTCTCTCTCTCTTAGGAGTCGTCCAGACTCCACTCTCGATTAGTGACTCTCTCACATCTACCGTACACGCATAGGGTACTCAACTGGGCACTTAACTGGGGCTAGGGTAAACCATAGGCGTACTAAAATACTTTATCTCGATATTTTACAATAAACTCATTCTCAAGACAGAAAACCTAAAATCTTTGATTCTAACATATTCTCGGTATAAAAATACACTCAATTAAAAACTCACATGCTAGAATCTTAGCATAACTTCAATAAACCACTTAATTATATAATGAATCAATTCATATGAACAATAAGTAAAATACATTCATTCATATATACATAAGAAATAAAACTTAAATAAAATAACACTTGAATAACTAGCTTTCTACTCACAAAACGCCCTCCGATAGATAACGATTTTCCTCTGAAAGCTTCTAAAACTTTTCGCTTTCACTCTCCACCGTACACGGTGGTCGACGGCGACCTTCCGGCGACCATGGTGGTGGGAGGTGCGACTAGGTGAGTTTTGTTATCCTCGACACGCTGGTCACGAAAATGGGGTTAACCGGAGTTGAAATTGCTTGGTTTTACTGGGATTTAAGAAAATCAAAGTTGGTTAGTGGCAGAACTTCTTCTGTAAAATCAAAGACACAAATGATGATAAAAATTGATTAAATTGGTACCTATGGAATCTACGTCGCATGAGCTTTCCAATGATACCAAGTTTGGCCGAAATGAAGGTTGGATGTGGTTGGAACGAGAACTCAAAGTAGGGTTCGCAAAAATGGAAAAAAAAAAATCTAAAGAGAGAGAAAGCGCGTCTGACGTCGGGAGGAAGAAGAAGACAAATTATATAATCCCAAAAAATTACAATTTGGCCTCTCAACTATTTATAAATTACAACTTTAAATTAAAACTTTAAAAATCTAACTTTTTGATCCTTGCACTTTTATACAATTTCCATAAAAATTTTCAATTTTACCTTTAAGAAAATTTAAGGTTTTTACAGCATTGGTTGATGACAAAAATGACATTTGGTGATGAAATACTTGAAGAGATTTGCTTGAGATCTCTTGATCCCCTCTCTAATATCCATTTAAAACCATTAATTGTTCCACCAATAAAATGGCTCCAAGTGACTCTCTAATATCTACAAACTAAATTATACTTGGCTTATATCTATTGGTGAAACTTTTATAACCTTTTGACTTTGGTTGTGAGCTTATCTCACCCTATACTCTCCCATATCAATTTTTAATACTCTTGGGTCCTCTAATCGACATCTCACTTGCGATGTGAAAATAAATTAAATTTTAAAGACTACTACTGAAGAGATACTAGTAAACCGTAATCATAATAGAAGGTTTACATTCATATACTTACACATAAAAAGAGGCTGGTAACAAAAGTGACTAGCCATATAACAACGGATTTGTATTTATTAATAAAAACTGCAAATTATTCTAACATATACTGCCACAAAGACTTTTTCGCTCAGAGAACTCTAGTATTCCAAAGTTTACCTCTGCACAAAGAAATATATAGTACAAGAACTTGAATTTTAAAAAAAAAAAGAAAAGAAAAATTAATCTTGTAAATACAATTATACAATTACAAGGAAGTTGAATTGACAGGACCTGACCTAGATTCTCTTTATTGAACCCAATGGGCTTGCTCGGGCACCCCACGAGACCTTTTCGAGGTCCAACTAATAAGACCCAAAAGGACATCGTGGAGCGAACTTGTATCTACAAACAACTTGCTAAGCAATGTATCTGAAAACATTTCCATAATTATAGCTAATAACATTATTTAAAGTAGACATGTCAACGTGATTACATAAAATATCCACGAAATATTGTTCAATCTTTAGAATACGTATAATAGCACAATCAATAATAACATTAAAACTCAATGGTTACAAAAGAAAATAAAATGTTGCATCGTTAGACGTCTAACCCGCCTAGTTGCATTGTCAAACGTCTAACCCGCTTGGTCTGACCGCGGTGGACTGTTACCCTGATTCCTTGTTCCTGCACCTGGGAGGTTTTTATAACATAAAACAAAACAGTTTGTAAGCTATAAAACCTAGTGAGTGCAAACGAGTTTTGCTTAACCTAAGTTTTATAAATTTCCTCCCAAAAAATATTTTTCTTTAAAATACTTTATTTTCTGAAAACTTAGATTTTATAAATTTTCCTTTAATATTTCAAAAGCTTTTCTAAAATACTTTCTAAAATTTTTTCTTTCAAAAATCTGTTTTTCATGATATGCTCCTATTTCTAAACTTGGTACTAATAGGGAACCTAAGGAAAGCTACAATCACATTAACGGGTAGACCAGCTCCACTTAGTGTGGGGGTGCCACGTGGCGGAATATCTATCATTGCACATCGTGACAAAGCTATAAAGGCATTTCGCTACTGTGTGGCAGAACTATTATCTCACATCGCACGTGAGATAATACCCCATAAGTGTAGATGGCGACTCGACTGACATGACAGACTCTATCCTGCCAACGTTAGCAGGACTAACCCCCCTAACACTTGCCCTACACTATGGGGTATACCGACCGAGTCTAATGCTAGAAGGTCTGTCTATTAATAAGTTTAGGCCTTTCCACTAGTCTTTGAAAATCTTTACTTTTTTTTTTTTTTTTACTCTTTTTATATTTCAAATAAGCTAATATTTCATGATAAATATAAACTATTGATGAGCTAAAAATAATTTATGAGAATCTATATAATACTTGCAAAAATTCTGGAAAATATTTAACATAAAGAAAATCTTTTCACACTCACTGCTTGCTGTCCTATTCACTTGCATCACTGCTCCAGGGACCTCCTCATCTCGCCTGATCATCTATATTTTATCACAAACAAAACCTTCACTTAGCTAGCTGAACTATTTTCTTAAATCTTCAAATTACATACGAGTTGTTGGAAACTGTAGCACTGCCAATCTAGCTCGAGCTGCAAGCTCGCACCTCAGCTCTCCCCAGCTCGCGCCTTCAGCGAGCTCTTACCTTGCATAGTTAGCCCGAACTGAGGGCATTCATCTTAGCGAGCTCGCTAAGCTCACTCTCACAGAGAGTTGTCAGCTCCCATTAGCTCAGGTTGCTCCTCAACTCCTCTCAGCTCGCCCTTGCGAGCTATTGCCTTAGGCCAACTTTAGCTAGGCACCTTTGATAAGGTTGCGACCTCACTTAGCTCATTCTGTGAGCTCGTACTCCAGCCCAATCCAGATAGGTGAGATGAAGAACAATAGGCATAGCTCAGCTTGCTCTCCAATCATCCATCTCGACTAGCTGAAATACACCAAGGGCTTTCTCCAACTCATACCTCGCGAGCTCCTGCCTTGGCTCATGCAGCTTATTATCTAACACCTCATTATTAGTTTTTCACCAAATTATCAGGTCGCGACCTCATCAGGTTCAACGATAAAACTAAATCATCTAAAATTGTAAATAAACCACCACAAAATCAACATCATTCTCAACTATTTCACTTACCAGACTCTCGTTATGCCTTTTGCCTTGCCTCCTCACACACTTACTACCTCAAATCACCAAATCTACATATTAAAGATTCCATTAATCACTTGTTACCAGAAGCTGTTACTCGATAGCTTTTTATCAACACAAAACCATAAAAACTTTATTCTTTTTCACATAAACCTTACCAGATCTGGTTCCTTACATTTAAATTAGCTTGATCTTCCTAAAAAATGACAGAAACTTAAGATCGCTGTAGATTTGCCATCTCTTTCTTCCGCCGACAATAACTCTCTCCTTCTTTCTCTTTTTCGAATTTTCCTTCTGCCGATATACACACCACATACCTATATTTATAGGCATGGGTTAAGCTCGATCTCACCCTTAAACTTCTTTAAAATTACATTTTTACTAGATTCTAGAAAATTCTTTATTCTTCCCCAATGTCCTTGTCCTTTCTCATTATTTACAATCTTGGCATTGCTTATAAAATCCTTTATTTTTACTATTTTACCATCAACTGTTAATATTTAATTTTTCTCCCAATCATCTCAGAAACTCTATAAAATTAAATTGCACTTCCAAACACTCTAAAAATCCTTTAATTATATTATAAATAAAATTTATATCATCCGATGCATAGATATAATACAACTTGGGAGAGGGCGTTACACGAATGCTTATGTAATTAACATATAAATAAAAGAGAAGACCTAGGAGAGAGTAGAAAAACTTTAAATGAAGATTAATTAAGAAATGCAACATGTTGGACCATACACTTAAATAATAAAATTAAGTTGAATTATAGATTAGTGAATGATATGATACATACATTACGACATTGCCAAATATTTAATATAGAAAGACATCCAATAATATATATGGTCTTGCAGTCCATGTCAATCATGTCGCATTTTGGAGGAAGTTTATTAGCTTTCTTCTCATCAACACCCCAGTCTGCTGGAACCTTTTTGAAGCACTCACACATTGTTGCGGTATTAGCTAGTGTGGTGCACCTATCATGCACTATTTTCAGGCTAGCACAACATATAGAAACTGGCTTGGGTGCTTTCCCCAACATGAATATTTTGCATGGTATCAATAGTGTCAGAGGCTGTAGTGCCTCACATCACATAATTATTTTGGTCCGACACTGTTAATACATGGTTGGGCAAAAAATTAAGAAATAAGTTTTGAAAAGTGCATTATACTTTATTAAATGCATAGTGCATTGAGGCATTTGATGCCACCAACATACTCGATTCTTTCATGTTTGAGAAAATGAAGCCCTTCATCTTCTGTTTCTTATTTTTCAAAAATTTTAAAAAGTTATTGAGTGCTACATGTTAGTGCTATAGATATAAACTCAGCAATTGAATTGGAACATTGAGATCAAAACTTCAACTTTTATTAATGACGTTGTCTGGTTGCTCGAAAGATATCGTGTTTATAATAGTAGTATTATAGTTTTTTTCTTTTTTCTTTTTCATTATTGATTAGAAAATTATTAAACCATCTATAACTACAAAATTTGGTAATTCTCATATAGTTATGATAGTTAAATCAATTAATCAAAAAATTCATAGAAATCGCAAATTAAGAAAAATATATCGCAAATTAAGAAAAATATAAGTGATGCCATTCAATTAAAGTATTTTGATACACAAATAAGATGCACAAAGTCGATGATATCATCTATGTAGTTTCCAAATATCATATACTTTTAGAACTACATGACTCTTTTATTTCATTAATAGAATAATGACCAACAACGTTATAGCTTGGTTAATACCATCCAATCCTGCAAAACAACAAGAAAAACACAAGGAGTCAGGAGAACTATCTTCATCGAACTTAGCACACACAAAAGGAGAAACAATTTTTACTAGAATGAGCATATATATATCAACATTATTTCTATTATGTAACATACTGTTTAAATATATAATAATAAACTACATCAATTTATTAAAGACATGTTAGGGAAACAAGATATACGTACTTTGAGCAGTCGATGTCTGCTGTGATGGGGAATGGAAGTGACACCCCACATAATTTAGGAAGAGCCCCAGCATTTTTAGTATCAACCTTAAAAGATCCTGCTGCTTTCTTCAAGCATTCACAGAGTGCTTGGAGATCTGGTTTGGTCGTGGCCATGGCCTTCTCATTTGCCACGGCCACACAACACAGTGGGGAGGGCTTGTCTGCCCCTTGAGCCAAGAATGGCAAGCAAGGTGCCAATGTGATTACAGCCCTTGGGCATGATATCAATGCTTGTACATAATTTGCAGTACTTACTACCATAACCACAATAGTAGCCAAAGCTAGAATAGACTTAGCCACCATCATTTTCTTCTCCGATCACTTAATGAACAAAATATTAACTGTTATAAAATTAAAAAAAATTCAATTTGCTTTAGTGGAGAAGAATGTGGGACTTCGGTTGTACTTATAGCAAAAATTCTTGGGTAAAGCCTTGGCCACGTTTGGCATGTGGATTGAATTAGATTAGATTGGATTAGAATAAATTGGATTGGATTGGGTTGACTTTGAAAAATATTGTCCCATGTTTGGTAGAACTTGTGATTGGATTAAAATTATATCATATTTTATTTGATGTAGGATTGGATTGGGTTAGATTGGAATAAAATTAATTTTCATATTTTATAATTTATTGAAAATTAATTTTTTTTTAAATTGAAAAAGAATTAAGTGGAGAGGGAATTTTCATTCCTAAACCCATTAAATTCCTCCATTTTGGTTGGAAATCAGCATTTCCATGAGAGAAGGATCTAAGAGACTTTGGGATTGAGTTTAGAATCCCACCCATTTCTCTTCAAATATGGGATTTGAGAGATTAAGCTATTTTGAATCTCGTACCCACCTCAGATCCCATGATCTGAGCATAGCCGAGAGTTTAATATGCATTTGACAACCCTTTGATCACATGCTATTTACTAATAGAAAAGTATTTAAAGTTTTATTATCATTAATTATATGCTTTTATTTTACTGAAATTAGGCAATTGTAATAAAGCTTCGACTCGCTTGGGTTTATATATTATCTATTTTATCGTTTTTCTAACAATATATATATGGGACAAGATCGGGGGCACAAATTTTGACATAATTTTTCAATCACTGGATTTAAATAATGAATGGCGTAGATTAGTTATTAATTTTAAATTTGTATACTTCACCTTATTTTATCTCTAACTTTTATTCAAAAAAAAAAATATTAATTCAATTTTCATTTAATCTTTTTTCTTCATTCAGTTAACCAAATCATGCAAACAATATATGAATTTAAAGCTCTCAACATGAACTTTCAATTAAGATTTATATTACATATGTTTAAACAAACATATTAATTAGAATTTCTCAAAATAAAAAATCAATTAAAAAATAAATAAATAAGAGAAATAGAGAATAGGATAGAACATAAATAAAGAGAGAAAAAATGGTGCACATGCAATAATCTAGTGTAATACAGCTCTCCAACAACTTTCCTCTTCTCAAAAAAAAAAAAAAAAAAAAACGATTTGCATCTTTCATTACCTTTCAATCCAACGGTTGAAAAATCATATCAAAACTTGTGTCAAAATTTTTGTCTCTTGATCTTGTCCCTATATATCTATTAAAAACAAACTGCGTATAATTATAGTGGGTCCAAACTTCAATATAATTGCTTATAAAAATGTGTATATTAAATTACTAAGGGGCATGTTTGCGGTGGTTTTTTAAAACCATTTTTAAGCTATTTGAGCCCAAAAACTATTGCAAAAGCTACTTGAATGAAAATTTAAAATGGGTTTTTATCATTCAAAAGTCCTTTGGAAGGAAGTCAGCCCTTGTGGCTTTTGAAAAAAAACTTATACCTCTCTTATTCCAATATTAGTAGCCTAAAATAAAAGGTATCCAGAACAGACATTAGAATATATATATACATACATATAGATATATATAGCCCAAATTTTCCTTGATATTACAAGTATGTGCTAGTATATGGTATGGAGTCGTTTAACTAAGTTAGAAAAATTATAAAGGGCACTTTTATTTGTATAAAACTTTCAAATTTATCTTTCAAAAGACTTTCATATACTTACACATAAAAAGAGGCTGGTAACAAAAGTGACTAGCCACATAACAACAGATTTGTACTTACTAATAAAAACTCCAAATTATTCTAACATTTACTGCCGCAAAGACTTTTTCGCTCAGAAAACTCTAGTATTCCAAAGTTTACCTCTCCATAAAGAAATATACGGTACAAGAACTTGAATTTAAAAAAAAAAAAGAAAGAAAAATGAATCTTGTTAATACAATTATACAATTACAAGGAAGTCGAATGCTTATGTAATTAACATATAAATAAGAGAGAAGACCTAGGAGAGAGTAGAAAAACTTTAAATGAAGATTAATTCAAGAATTTTACATGTTGGACCATACACTTATATAGTAAAATTATGTTGAATTGTAGATTAGTGAATGATATGATACATACATTACGACATTGCCAAATATTTAATATAGAAAGACATCCAATAATATCTATGGTCTTGTAGTCCATAGCAGTCATGCCGCATTCTGGAGGAAGTTTATAAGCTTTCTTCTCATTAACACCCCAGTCTACTGGACCCTTCTTGAAGCACTCACACATTGCTGCGGTATTAGCTGATATGGTGCACCTATCATGCACTGTTTTAGGGCTAGCACAACATATAGAAACTGGCTTGGGTGCTTTCCCCAACACAAATGCTTTGCATTGTGTCAACAGTGTCAAGGGCTGTAGTGCCTCATATCACATAATTATTTTGGTCCGACATTGTTAATACATGGTTGGGCAAAAAATTAAGAAAGAAGTTTTGAAAAGTGCATCATACTTTATTAAATGCATAGTGCATTGAGGCATTTGATGCCACCAACATACTCGATTCTCTCATATTTGAGAAAATGAAGCCCCTCGTCTTCTGTTTCTTATTTTTCAAAAATTTTAAAAAATTATTGAGTGCTACATGTTAGTGCTATAGATATAAACTCAGCAATTGAATTGGTAACATTGAGATCAAAACCTCAACTTGTATTAATGAAGTTTTCTGGTTGCTTGAAAGATATCGTGTTTATAATAGTAGTATTATAGTTTTTTTTTTTTTTTTCATTATTGATTAGAAAATTATTAAACCAACTATAACTAAAAAATTTGGTAATTCTCATATAGTTATGGTAGTTAAATCAATTAATCAAAAAATTCATAGAAATCGCAAATTAAGAAAAATATATCGCAAATTAAGAAAAATATAAGTAACGTCATTCCATTAAAGTATTTTGATACACAAATAAGATGCACAAAGTCGATGATATCATCTATCTAGTTTCCAAATATCATATACTTTTAGAACTACATGACTCTTTTATTTCATTAATAGAATCCTGACCAACAACGTTATAGCTTGGTTAATACCATCCAATCCTGCAAAACAAAAAGAAAAACACAAGGAGTCAGGAGAACTATCTTCATCGAACTTAGCACACACAAAAGGAGAAACAATTTTTACTAGAATGAGCATATATATATCAACATTATTTCTATTATGTAACATACTGTTTAAATATAGAATAATATACTACATCAATTTATTAAAGACTTGTTAGGGAAACAAGATATACGTACTTTGAGCAGTCGATGTCTGCTGTGATGGGGAATGGAAGTGACACCCCACATAATTTAGGAAGAGCCCCAGCATTTTTAGTATCAACCTTAAAAGATCCTGCTGCTTTCTTCAAGCATTCACAGAGTGCTTGGAGATCTGGTTTGGTCGTGGCCATGGCCTTCTCATTTGCCACGGCCACACAACACAGTGGGGAGGGCTTGTCTGCCCCTTGAGCCAAGAATGGCAAGCAAGGTGCCAATGTGATTACAGCCCTTGGGCATGATATCAATGCTTGTACATAATTTGCAGTACTTACTACCATAACCACAATAGTAGCCAAAGCTAGAATAGACTTAGCCGCCATCATTTTCTTCTCCGATCACTTAATGAACAAAATATTAACTGTTATAAAATTAAAAAGAATTCAATTTGCTTTAGTGGAGAAGAATGTGGGACTTTGGTTGTACTTATAGCAAAAATTCTTGGGTAAAGCCTTGGCCACGTTTGGCATGTGGATTGAATTAGATTATATTGGATTAGAATAAATTGGATTGGATTGGGTTGACTTTGAAAAATATTGTCCCATGTTTGGTAGAACTTATGATTGGATTAAAATTATATCATATTTTATTTGATGTAGGATTGGAATAAAATTAATTTTCATATTTTATAATTTATTGAAAATTAATTTTTTTTATATTGAAAAAAAAATTAAGTGGAGAGGGAATTTTCATTCCTAAACCCATTAAATTCCTCCATTTTGGTTGGAAATCAACATTTCCATGAGAGAAGGATCTTAGAGACTTTGGGCTTGAGTTTAGAATCCCATCCATTTCTCTTCAAATATGGGATTTGAGAGATTGAGCTATTTTGAATCTCGTACCCAACTCAAATCCCATGATCTAAGCATAGCCAAGAGTTTAATATGCATTTGACAACCCTTTGATCACATGCTATTAACTAATAGAAAAGTATTTAAAGTTTTATTATCATTAATTATATGCTTTTATTTTACTGAAATTAGGCAATTGTAATAAAGCTTCAACCCGCTTGGGTTTATATATTATCTATTTTATTGTCTTTCTAACAGTATATATATGGGGCAAGATCGGGGGCACAAATTTTGACACAATTTTTCAATCATTGGATTTAAAGTAATGAATGGTGTAGATTAGTTATTAATTTTTAATTTGTATACTTCACTTTATTTTATCTCTAACTTTTATTCAAATAAAAAAACTATTAATTCAATTTTCTTTTAATATTTTTTCTTCATTCAGTTAACCAAATCATGCAAACAATATATGACTTTAAAGCTCTCAACATGAACTTTCAATTAAGATCTATATTACATATGTTTAAACAAACATATTAATTAAAATTTCCCAAAATAAAAAAATCAATTGAAAAATAAATAAATAAATGAAACAGAGAATAGGAAAGAACATAAATAAAGAGAGAAAAAATGGTGCACATGCAATAATCTAGTGTAACACAGCTCTCCAACAACTTTCCTCTTCTCAAAAAAAAAAAAAAAAAAAAAATGATTTGCATCATTCATTACCTTTCAATCCAACGGTTGAAAAATCATGTCAAAACTTGTGTCAAAATTTTTGTCTTCCAATCTTGTCCCTATATATATATAAAACAAACTTAGTATAATTATAGTGGGTCCAAACTTTAATATAATTGCTTATAAAAATGTGAATATTAAATTACTAAGGGGCATGTTTGCGGTGGTTTTTTAAAACCATTTTTAAGCTATTTGAGCCCAAAAACTATTTCAAAAACTATTTGAATGAAAATTTAAAATGGGATTTTATCATTCAAAAATCCTTTGGAAGGAAGTCGGCCCTTGTGGCTTTTGAAAAAAAGCTTATACCTCTCTTATTCCAATATCAGAATCCTAAAATAAAAGGTATCCTAAGCAGACCTTAGAATATATATAGATTGATATATATATCCTAAATTTTCCTTGATATTACAAGTATGTGCTAGTATATGGTATGGAGTCGTTTAACTAAGTCTGAAAAATTATAAAGGGCACTTTTATTCGTATAAAACTTTCAAATTTATCTTTCAAAAGACTTTCATATACTTACACATAAAAAGAGGCTGGTAACAAAAGTGACTAGCCATATAACAACAGATTTGTATTTACTAACAAAAACTTCAAATTATTCTAACATATACTGCCACAAAGACTTTTCGCTCAGAGAACTCTAGTATTCCAAAGTTTACCTCTGCACAAAGAAATATACAGTACAAGAACTTGAATTTAAAAAAAAAAGAAAAGAAAAATTAATCGCGTAAGTACAATTATACAATTACAAGGAAGTCGAATGCTTATGTAATTAACATATAAATAAGAGAGAAGACCTAGGAGAGAGTAGAAAAACTTTAAATGAAGATTAATTTAGGAATGTAACATGTTGGACCATACACTTATATAGTAAAATTATGTTGAATTATAGATTAGTGAATGATATGATACATACATTACGACATTGCCAAATATTTAATATAGAAAGACATCCAATAATATCTATGGTCTTGTAGTCCATGATAGTCATGCCGCATTCTGGAGGAAGTTTATTAGCTTTCTTCTCACCAACACTCCAGTCTGCTGGACCCTTCTTGAAGCACTCACACATTGCTGCGGTATTAGCTGGTGTGGTGCACCTATCATGCGTTTTTTTCAGGCCAGCACAACATATAGAAACTGGCTTGGGTGCTTTCCCCAACACGAATGTTTTGCATCGTGTCAACAGTGTCAGGGGCTGTAGTGCCTCACATCACATAATTATTTTGGTCCAACACTGTTAATACATGGTTAGGCAAAAAATTAAGAAAGAAGTTTTGAAAAGTGCATTATACTTTATTAAATGCATAGTGCATTGAGGCATTTGATGCCACCAACATACTCGATTCTCTCATATTTGAGAAAATGAAGCCCCTCGTTTTCTGTTTCTTATTTTTAAAAATTTTAAAAAGTTATTGAGTGCTACATGTTAGTGCTATAGATATAAACTCAACAATTGAATTGGTAACATTATGATCAAAACCTCAATTTGTATTAATGAAGTTGTCTGGTTGCTTGAAAGATATCGTGTTTATAATAGTAGTATATATATATATATATATTTTTTCATTATTGATTAGAAAATTATTAAACCAATTATAACTACAGAATTTGGTAATTCTCATATAGTTATGACAGTTAAATCAATTGATCAAAAAATTCATAGAAATTGCAAATTAAGAAAAATATAAGTAACGTCATTCAATTAAAGTATTTTGATACACAAATAAGATGCACAAAGTCGATGATATCATCTATCTAGTTTCCAAATATCATATACTTTTAGAACTACATGACTCTTTTATTTCATTAATAGAATCCTGACCAACAACGTTATAGCTTGGTTAATACCATCCAATCCTGCAAAACACAAAGAAAAACACAAGGAGTCAGGAGAACTATCTTCATCGAACTTAGCACACACAAAAGGAGAAACAATTTTTACTAGAATGAACATATATATCAACATTATTTCTATTATTTGACATATTGTTGAAATATAGAATAATGCACTATATCAATTTATTAAAGACTTGCTAGGGAAAAAAGATATACGTACTTAGAGCAGTCGATATCTGTCGTGATGGGGAATGGAAGTGACACCCCACATAATTTAGGAAGAGCACCAGCATTTTTAGTATCAACCTTAAAAGATCTTGCTGCTTTCTTCAAGCATTCACAGAGTGTTTGGAGATCTGGCTTGGTCGTGGCCATGGCCTTCTCATTTGCCACGGCCACACAACATAGTGGGGAGGGCTTGTCTGCCCCCTTAGCCAAGAATGGCAAGCAAGGCGCCAATGTGATTACAGCCTTTGGGCATGATATTAATGCTTGCACATAATTTGTAGCATTTACTACCATAACCACAATGGCAACCAAAGATAGAATTGACTTAGCCATCATCATTTTCTTCAAAATTTCAATAATGATCACTAAATGAACTAAATATTAACTATTATAAAATTGAAAACAATTCAGCTTGCTTTAGTGGTGAAGAATGTGGGATTTCGGTTGTATTTATAGCAAAAATTCTTGGATAGAGTCTTGGCTATGTTTGACACATAGGATTAGATTGAGTTGATTAGATTGGATTGGAATGAAGTAGATTGGATTGGTTTGAATTGAAAAATACTATCTCTCGTTTGGTAAAACTTGGGACCGTATTAAAATTATACTATATTATATTCGTTATAGTTTGGGATTCGATTAGAATAAAGTTAATGTAAATATTTTATAATATACTTAAATTTAATTTTTAAAAAATACTTTAAAATTTTTAAATTATAAAATTAGGTGGAGATCGAATGTTCTTTCGCAAACCTATCAAAATTCCATCATTTTGGTTTGGGAATGAGCATTCCTATGAGAGAAGGATTCGAAGGAATTTGGGTTTGGGTTTAGAATCCTATCCATTGCTCTCCATATATGAAATGTTCATTATCAAACCTATCAAATCCCACCACTTTGGGATATGGATCATGTATATAAAATTTCAAGATTGAAGAAGAATTATTGATAGATTATCTAAGATGTAGATATGGGTAATGCATTCAATTTTCAGAAACCTTAATTAGTGTATATATATGTATTTTCTCTTTTTGATGATACATTAAGAGGGGTGTATTCAACTTAAGATTTCATTGAAATTTAAATGATTTTAAAAGTTTAGATGTATAAAATGCCGATTTGAATGAATTCCATTGAAATCTAGGTATATTTAATTCAAATTTATATAAAATTTATTAAAATCTAAGTATATTAAATTCATATTTATATAGAATTTAATAAAATCTAGGTTTTTTTTTTTTTTTTTTTTTAAGTTACTGACTTCATAGATTTCATTTAAGTGATGAATTTGGATGGAGTTTAAAATGATTTTTATGAAGAAAAAAGTTTGTAACAAATCTTATAATTTCCCTCTAGTCTATAAAATCTATGAATTTCATAATTATTTAAATAATAATAATAATAATAATTTATCAAACTCTAATAAACTCTAGATTGAATACATCAGTCACATATTTTAAATTTTCGCATTAGAGGCATTGCATAGTTTGATTTTAGGAATTAGCAAACATTTTGAAAATTAGATGCATTTGTTGAATTGGCATACTTCGACTTTGAGAAGAGATTTCACATTACATGGAATCTGAAAACTAGATGTATCAAATGGGCAGTTTGGGCCTTAAATTTTTGGCTTGTGTCCTTATTGCAGGATACCTTTAACATGACACTACCCTCTAATCAGACTCTCATACTAAGACTTTGAACACAAACTTAGGCTCAATTTGAGGATCAATTGTAGATCGAGCTTGAGCCATGTGGCCTATTTGACAACTCTAAATAGAGAATTAATGTTAGGTTTTCCAAAAATTTTGTTCACATCCATGTCTAAATGATATGACATGTGAGTTGTCAAAATTCTATTAATTATTATATTATCTCATGATTTATAAAATTTTGATAACTCACATACCACATCATTCGGGTATAGATTTTGGTAAAATTTTTGAGAAGCCTAGCATTATTTATAAAGAAATTAATTGACAATTAATAATATTATTTAAATAAAATACAACATCAAATTCCACTAATACACAATTTTTTTTATTATCGTCAATGTTGCAGCCACTCTAACCTAAAACATTATTAAATCAAATGAAGATTATTTACTATAATAGCCTATAAAACATAACAACATTCCATTAATATAAGTCAACATACATATCGAACCGATTTTTAACTTTACAATGGCACAAAAGTAGCTAGCTTTTCACAAGCAATGCAACCACAATAATATCGTAGGAATATAACATTTTTTCACTCAACTAATGTGGTTATTATATATTGACATTGTCATATCAATATTAATTTAAGAGTAATGTTGTAGCGCCCTCTCCCAAGTTGTACTGTATCTATGTACATGATAAGATAAATTTTATTTATAAATAATAAAAAGGATTTTTAGAGTATTTGGAAGTGCAATTTAATTTTTATAGAGTTTCTGAGATGTTTGGGAGAAAGATTAAATATTAAAAGTTGAGGGTAAAATGGTAAAAATAAAAGATTTTATAAAGAATGGCAAAATTATAAATATGAGGAAAGAACGAGGAAAGGACAAGGACATTGGGAAAAAATGAAGAATTCTCTAGAATCTAGTAAAAGCGTAATTTTAAAGAAGTCCAAGGGTGAAATCAAGCTTAACCCACGCCTATAAATATAAGTGTGTGGTGGGTATATCGGCAGAAGAAAATTTGGAAAAGAAAGAGAAGCTATTGTCGGCAGAAGCAAGAGGGCAGATCTGCAGTTGTGTTGAGCTGATTTCTTTTATTTTTGAGGAGGATCAAGCTATTGAAAGGAGAAGAACATATTTAAGGAGCAGATTTGGTAAGATTCAAGTAATAAGAATGAGTTTTTATGATTTTATGTTGGTGAAAAGCTGTCGAGTAACAGCTTATGGGTTTGTAAACATTTAACGAGATTCTTGGTGTATAGATCTGGTGGACTGAAGTTGTAAAGGAGAGAGAAAGAAAGGCAAAAGGCCGAGTAAGGGTCTGGTAAGTGAAATAGTTGAGAATGATGTCAAATTGTGGTAGTTTGATTTTGATTTGGGATGATTTAGTTTGTGTCGTTGAACCTGATGAGGTCGCGACCTGAGATTTTGGCAAACTGATGATATGTTGATTTATTTAGTATGTGTGAAATGAGGTCGAGATGTATTTATGGTAATGTGAAATGTAAGTCTGAAGAAATGAGTGTTAGGAGTAGGCATATTTGAGTCAGGGCAGAAGCTTGCGAGGTGCGAGCTGGAAGAGACCCTTAATGCATTTAGCTGGATAAGATGGTCGACCAGGAGCAAGTTGGGCTATGCCTGTTGCTCTCCACATCGCCTGTCTAGACTAGGCTGGAGTGCGAGCTCGCAAAAGGAAGCTCATAAGGGATGCTTGATTGAGCTGGCCTAAGGCTGTAGCTCGTAAGGGCGAGCTAAGAGGTATGAGAAGCGACCTGAGCTAGAAAAAGATCTCAGCTCGCTAAGGAAGTGAGTTGAGCGAGCTCGCTAAAGGCGGATGCCCTTGGTTCGAGCTATGCTGAGCAAGACAAGAGCTCGCTGAGGGGTGAGTTGAGGTGTGAGCTCGCAGCTCGAGCTGGACTGACAGTATTGCAGTCCTTAGTAGCTCATATGAATTAGGAGTTAGAGATAATAATTTAGCTAGCTAAGTGAAGGTCTCATTTGTGAATAAGTGTAGGTGACAACGAGCTGAGAGGAAGTTGTTGAGGAGGTCGCGGAAGCATTAGCGCAAATAAATAGGACAACAAGCAGTGAATGTGAAAAGATTTTTCTTATGTTAAATGCTTTTTAGATTTTTCTGCATTTATTATATAAATTCTCATAAATTATTTTAGCCCATCAACAGTTTATGTTTAGCATGAAAGATTAGCTTATTTAAAATATAGAAGAGTAATAGTATATAAAAAAAAAAAAGAGTAAAGATTTTTAAGGACAAGTGGAACGACCCAAGCTTATTAGTAGACAGACCTTCTAGCATTAGACCCGGTCGGTATATCCCACAGTGTAGGGCAAGTATTGGGAGGGTTAGTCCTGCTAACATCGGAGGGATAGAGTTCATCATGTCTGTTGAGTCGCCTTCTACATCATGGGTATTGTCTCGCTTACGATGTGCGATGTTAGTTCTGCCACGCAATAGCGGGGTATCTTTGTAGCTTTGTCACGATGTGCGATGATAGCTATTTTGCCACGTGACCCCCACACTGAGCGGAGCTGGTTTACCCGTTCATGTGGTTGTAGCTTTCCTTGGGTTCCTCATTAGTATAGATTTTAGTAAGAGCAGCATACCATTGAAAAACAGGTTTCAGAAAGAAATTATTTTAGAAAAAACTTTTGAATTCCTAAAGAAAATTTATAAAACTCAAATTTTTGAAAAATAAATCATTTTTAAAGAAAATATATTCAGGAGGTATTTTATAAAACTTAGCTTAATCAAATCCTCGCACTCACTAGGCTTTATAGCTTACAATTATTTTTGGTTCTATGTTACAAAATCTCCCAGATGCAAGAACAAGGAATTAGGGTACCAGTCCATCGCGATCAGGTTAGGTGGGTCAGATGACAGATGACGCTGCATCATTTCTTCTATGAACACTGTGCTTCTAATGTTATTTTTAATTATGTTATCATGCATATTTTAGAATTTGAATAATATTTTATAGAATTTTTATATAACCATGTCGACATGCCTATTTTAGATCTTTGTATATTCATGATAATGTTTTAAATCACAACATGATTGGTAGAGATGTTGAGAAGAAATTTTAAGATAGATGGTTTTCTTGTTTAGCAAAGTTACTTATTGATACGGGTTCGCTTCACGACATCCTTTTGGGTTTTAATAGCTAGACTTCAAAAGGGTCTCGTGGGGTGTCTAGCAGGACCACCGAGTTCATTAGAGGGAATCCAGGTCGGGTCTTGTCAAATGTTACATTACACAAAATTTTACTCAAATTTATTGCACAAATTATGTGACAAGTCTGTGTGTAACCATCACATCATCAATACATTATCTTATAATTAAGTGATTATTACACTTTGTCTTACCATATCATTCGGTTAAAAAATTTAGAAAAGCTTTTAGGAAGTGTAGCATTATTCTTAAGAGTTTGACTATCTTATTTAACTAGTAACATTATCCATCAATTATATCCCTTGGATTGGTTGTAAGGGTAGTTATTGAAACCAATCTAAGAGCTATAATTGATGAGTAATGTTACTTATTAAGTAAGGTAGCTAAACCCTATTCTTAATTCAATAGAATAAATTTACTTGTTAGAGAAGCCTGTGGAATTATAGGGATGAATTATATATCTAGAAGAATCAATTTAGATTAGTGTCTCATTTTGCAGATATGATATTTAATGTGTTGATAACTCTTAAAGAAAAGTTGAGTAATGGTATAATTTAACATGTCAAATTATTTTGCAATATATGTAGAAGTATCAATTTAGATTAGCATCTCATTTTGCAGATATGGTATTTAATGTGTAATGGTATAATTTAACATGTCAAATTATTTTGCAATATATCTAGAAGTATCAATTTAGATTAGCGTCTCATTTTGCAGATATGGTATTTAATGTGTAGATAACTCTTAAAAGCAAAATTGAGTAATGGTATAATTTAACTTGTCAAATTATTTTGCAATTAACATATCATCACATAATTATTATAATTGTTATAAATCATCTTAATACATATACGTGGATCCAATGTGGGTCTAGGTGGGGCACGATAATAAAAAAAAAATGATATATTATATTTATTTTTAAAATTAAAAACTTAATATATATTGAATTGTTTTTTAATTTTTTTTTTTTTTTCGTATGTATTAATTTTTATTCTTTATGTTGTCCATATAATAATATAGTTGTATTTTTATAAGACAAATTAGTGAATTCTTAATTTTCTATTAAATTATTACACTTTACTATTACATTCTTTTTAATTTTTTTTTTATAAATTGTAATATTTTTTTTTACTTAACCAACTTCTAATTTGTGTATTTTCCTATCTAAATTTGTAAGATCAAAATTACCAATAGAGTAGGATGTTTTAATTATTTTTTTATCTTTCATTTTGTTTGTTGTTTATTTTATTATTTTATTAATTTGTTTCTTAAAAATATTTTAATTACAATTAAAGTATAATTTTATCCAAATTCATTTATTAGATGTGTTATTTTGATTTGATATAAACTCTCTCATTCAATAATTTTCTTATAAAATCATATCTATGCTATGATATTAGTTTTTCAAAATTATAATTATTATTTGTAATAAATAATAACATTATCGAACTCAATAGTGATATAATTAATTCATTCATTTCAAATTCACATCTACTTATAGCTCAAATGATTAGTGTACTTCTCGCTCACATTTATGATAAATGCTTAAGACTCATCATGTGAATTCACTTCAAATTCACATCCATTTATAGTTTAAATGATTAGTGCGCTTTTAATTTATATTTGTGATAGGGGTTTAAGTCTCATCACATACATTTACAAGCATGTGTGAAGATTTTTCGATTTATTGTGGGAGTCTCAAAATACTTTGTGCAATAATTTTCGGATCGTATGTGATAGGACCCGAACTAGACTATCTCTAATCTCTTATTTGGAGGGTCCCACTAAGCACTCCAACAGACTTCTCTTAACCTGACTTGTCAAATTGGAGAGATCCGCGGAGCGAACCCCTTAATCTTGCCCGATTCCTTAATTCAATTTAAATGTATTCTTTTCTTTTGTAAACAATTTGGGTGGGTGTAAATTTTTCAAAATTCGATTTATAACAATTTTTACATAAATTTCGACAGCATAACAGTTGCATTTTTAAGGTTTCCAAAATTTACCTGTATAAAAGGAAACACTTCGAACTATTTTCAATCACCACCCAACTTCTTTTTGTTCACAACCATGCATATACTTGATTCATTTCACAAACCAACATTTCTATCATTTTCGTAATGCAATCTAGATTATCAAACATTTGGAGATGGATATAAATCATATGCAAGTATAAAAAATATATGTATATGCATATCATATCATTGGTTTACAATTATTCGAATATCCTTATTCCAACCATACAATTACTTAGTTATATTATTTACAATTACAAAATATACTTGTTCAGTTGATGTAATCGTCAAATTCCCTACCTAAATTGTTCAATGACGATTCTCTTGAAGCAAAAACCACCTACTAAGATACCTAGTAGAATATACACGCTACACAAAAGCAAGAGCGTTAGTTCATTAAATAAGGAAATATAAGGTATAAATACATGGTGATTCATAAACTTAATTAAATACCAAATCTTTGGTTTAGAAAATCTTTCTTTCTAAAACATCACGTATACCCTTAATGTACTCTAACCATCACGTGGCGATTTCCAACTGACACCAACCGTGAAGCTGTTGAGATATTTTGACCACTACGAGCGGAATTTACTGCATCGCCAATATAGTGCGAGACGATATCAAATCTGAGCGACTACAATGATGACAATGTGGAATTTTCTACATCATCATTGTAGTGCTATGTATGAACTATAACTCTAGGCAACTACGAGCGAAATTTTCTGCATCGCAATGCAGTGCCTATATTAACTATGTGCGGAATTTTCTGCATTGCAACATAGCGCTAGATATTCTGAAAACTGAGCAACTACGGACAGAATTTTCTGCATCGTCTCATAATGCTAAATCTCATATAAACCAAGGGTATATACATGATTTTTTAAAACTCTTTTCTATTATGTACATTTAGCACGAAAATCGATTTCCTTCCAAATCTTTACTCGAATATTTTCAAAACCACTTATTTTTAAAAACTCTTTTCAAGATCCGATGTAGGGATCATTTTTGAAGTTTTAATTCATCATTGTTAAAAAGAATTGAAACTACGTAATTCATAATTGAAACTTTAGATCAAGGAAATTGTAAGTGATAGGACACTTACCTCACCAAATGAGCTATACTCGTCAACAAGCCTCCCATGCTCTGCTGGCCTGCTCGTCACCTGCACGACATATTCTTACTTAAAATAGACCATAATGTGCTACATAAAACCACACACATTGCTTTTAACATTAAAAGCCCCTTACAATGCCCTTTTTGACTACACTTATCTTTTCCAAGTTCTAACTCAACCGAGACTTTCTAATTACGATTTCTTTGTAAAAGTTTAACTTTTATACCCCTAAGAACATCCCCACGCAGTCTGTATAATTTTCAGAGGCCCTGAAAAAAAAGTCAAAATTTTTGGATCCCCTAAAATAGAATATTGTTCACAGCCCATTCCGTGGGCTGTTTCACTTCCGTTTTCATTTAGATCATCTCCTTATCTCTCACTTAGGTCTCCGTAAAACGGTTTCGAAAAATTCTAAGTATCGAGGGGTGAAACCTATGAAAAACATTTATTTTTTAATACTTTTTGATGCATATTTTGGATTACATATGCAATGATGTTATTTCTTTCATGTCTAAGGTTCTTTTACTTAATTATGATCAAATACATTGATTTCATGCATCAAAGAATGCATTTTCACTCTCAACGCATCTTTACGCTTACATAAGTATACTATTTAAGCTATAACTTCCTAAATTTTTATCCAACCCTTTTCCTTCAAATTTCTATGGTTTGCTAGGACATTTATACATGTTTTGAGGTCTAAAACAACCCTAATTAAGCTCAAATAGTGCAGGTCTCTATAACCCCTTCAATTGCTTATTCTTTCACTCTACTATCACTTTATTCTTTACTAGTTTGTATGTTATTCATGCACCCATGTACATCCATTTTAATTGCCTTAATTCCTACTCCCTCATGCATGTTTTTAGGAGCCTAAATACATCAATAACACCAATAAAACACATGCATAAGCTACTACCCTTCATCAAGCTGAAATGCACAAACAATCCAATCTAGTTTCTTTTTTCAATTCTAACTTTTTTATATGTTTTTTTAACTTTAATTATGCAGGATTTAGAACTCAAGGAGGTTAAAACACAATAGCATTCACATATTCTCCCTTTGGCCGTGATATACACACATGCACCATATGTTGATCTCTTCAATTTTTCAAGTTATACTTTTTTCAAACATTTCATCAAACAAGTCTTATACAACATATTTAACCCTCCACTAGATTAAATCACAAGTTGGGGTTTCTACCACATAAACCCTAACCTCTATTTTTATGCATGGTCTCTTGCATTTCACTTTCCTTTTTAACTTCTTATGGTTCTACTATTGATTTAGACAAAAACCTACATCAATTTACATCAAAACTAATCCAATTAACCAACACAAACATAGACTCAACTATCACTATTTCTAGACAAAGTCATGAAAACCTTATCTTATTCTTGCTTAAAGTTTGTTATCCTTGCTTTAATCTACTAAGAATCTTGATTGGAAGCTTGAAGAATGGTTGGACTTGGCTTGGATCTCTTCTCTTTCCTCTTTCCCTTGTTGTCGTGCACCCCTCTTAACTCTCTCTCAATTTCTTTTTGAATTTTCTCTAAGTGTTGGAAGACAACACTTCTATATATAGGCTTGCATTTATATAAGTGCCCTTAAAGTTTGTTAGTTATTTACATATTATGCCATTATATGAAATTTGACTAAATGGTCTTTCAACTATGCATTGGTTTTACATCCTCCTCACTACTTTTATTAATTTGCACAATTCATGCAATTAATTTATTCTATTCACTTTTATATAATAGTTATTTAATTTATCATTGACCAATTTGCCTTTCTTTGATATTAATCTTTTTATTTGTAGAAAAAGACTATTTTATCCTTTGTTGGATTTTCTTATTATAAGTATTGACCATTTCTATATTCTAACTTCTAATACTAGAGAATGAAATATCAAGAATAGGGATTTACAGTATGTATAGTATTTAAGCTCGGTAAGTTTTAACATATTTTCGATAAGATTAATATAATATATATAAGTTTGATATGTACTAGTATGTCAATTAATAATATTTACATCATAGTAGGATTTTAATATTATTGTATATATTATGTTTCACTATAGTGCCTTATATCATATAAATTTTTTGGTCTGTCACTGTTAATACATTGTTGGGCAAAAATTTTTGATGACATTTTGGAAAGTGGATTATACTTTATTAAATGTATAGTGCATTGAGGAGTTTGATATGCCACCCACATACTCGATTTGCTCATATTAGAAAATGAAGCTCCTTGTCTTTTGTTTCTTATTTTTCAAAAATTTTAATAGTTATTGAGTGCGACATGTTAATGCTATAGATATAAACTCAGCGAATGAACTGGTAACATCGGTATTAAAACTTCAATTTGTATTGATGAAGTTGTCTAGTTGCTCAAAAGATATCATGTTTATAATAGTATTTGATAGGCCCCTCTCCTTACTAGATCTGCTAGCCGCCTAATGGTAGTCCTCCAACGAATATCTGATCAAACTAGAAAGCTTCCGTGAAGCTACGCCGTTTACTTTTAAAAACTTTCCTAAATTTTTTGTTTAGTGCGGAAAATGTGGGAAATTTTTCTTTTTCTTTTCTTTTTATTTCAAACATTTATAAAACAGATTTATAAAAATTTGGATAGCATAACGACTGTTTTCCGAACATGCCACCTTGTAAATTTCAAAATTTAACACTTCTATGACAAACAATTCTCTACTACTGGGCTTTAGACCCTCAAATCATTTCCACAATCTAACCAAAAACATGTTCCAATTTGAAATAAATAAATACACCTCATTTTTAGTTAACATAAATATATAATTTCATTTGCCAAAAATTTAATTTTATAAAAATAAAATGCTATATATAACCCAAAATATAATTTACAACATATTCACCAAAAGTTGCATGTAATACATGACATACACTTTCAAATATAAACCTATGCAGTGATATCTTTGCGTTAGGCCACCTACGCATCCAATGGAGTCTCTTCTTATTGACAATTTGTACTTGCACTTGGGTAGGATTTTTCAAAAACATATGAAAAGAATGGTGAGTATAAAACTCAGTGAGTGGATAGTTTTTTCAACTAAAATATCATTTTCTAAAATATATATATCCTCCCAAAATAATTTGCAAAACTAATAATTTTTTTTATAACTTTTATTAAAATTACAAACCTAATTAAATCTTATAAACTTTTCTTTATTTCTCGAAACTGGTAATAAATTTCTTATTTAATAAACTTTACGTCGATTGACGTGTTTTTTTTTTCCTCTTTTTATCTCGCTAAAGGGAAGCTTAGCTCAACAATGATGGAATTTCTCATCGCCACTAGAGCTCGGGAATGCTATCATATGTAGTCACAGATGTGGGAAACTCTTGGGGTCATGATTCCCCCTCCCCCTCCGGCCCCCTCCCCCATCCCAACATTAGGCAGATCTATATTATCATATACGTGCAGAGGGCGACTCACAGAACTGGGGATTAGGGTAAACCAAAGACATCTAAAAATCTCTTTCAATACACTAAAATTCTTTCTTTTCTTTTAAATTATGATTTGAAACTAAAATTCCACTTTTCTAAAGTTAAAACTTAACTTCCATAAATGACTTTAGCATGTCAACTTTTACATATAAACTCAAATATGCTAAATGGCTTTAATACTAAAGTAATTAATATGCTAAAGTTTACATACATCACAATTATAAATTTGATAACTAAAATAAAAGTGATTACTTTGACAATTATAAACGGAATAACTACACAACAATGGAATTAATAATTTATAACTCATTAAAAGCTCTTAAACACTTTAAAAATTTTAACCACTCACAATTTACTTTCAAACTACTTCACCATTCTTTCAAAACCTCCCTTTGATTCTTTTTGTTTCTAAGTCACCTAAAATCACATTCCACCATAGATTCATTATCCTTTTCATTTAATTTCAATGCCAATCTCATTTATTCTTCAAATTTGAACTTAAATGATAATATACAATATAATTCTAATTCTTGACATAATCTTCCGAACCCACATTCCAACCAACACTTTTCATTTAAAATCAATTCAATAATCCAACATTTCACTCAATTAATTTTCAACATACAAAACACCAATTAACTGTTGTAAATCAATTGGAAACCACCTTTTAGTATTCTATAACCTCCACATTAAAGATCATTATCACACAAATAATGATCATCATAATTGTACCTTAATGTTTTCTATAACATTTACATTAAAGCTCATTATTTCTCAAATAATGATCATCATAATGGTGCCTTAATATATTGTGTAACTTGTGCCTTTTCTATTTCCTATATTTATGATTCTTAGTTTATAAATAGAGGATACATAAGTTTGTATAAATTAGTCTTGCATAAGAAATGAAACAATAAAATAACAATTCTCTCTCAAAATTCTTCTTGTGCTTTATCTTTATTCCTTGTTCTTATTTTGTAATATCTTAATATTGTATTTCTTTTATAACACGTTATCAGTATGAGCTCTAATCATTTATTTTCGTCAAGGTAGAATTTTAATCAAATAGATTTCTTTCATAATATTTGTTTAGTTTTCTATTATGTTATTGATATGTAGTGCTTTAACATAATTTATTAAGCATTCTTTCTCTTTACTACATTTTATGTATTTATATGTTTATGAATTATGTTCTTTTTGTTTGTTTATATAAATCTTTATTATTATTCCCATGATTATTTATGTATTTGTTTACCCATTAATATATTTTATGTTATTAGATGGGTTATGTTTTCAATTTTTTATTTTGCTAATCAATGGTTATCAACTTTGTTTTATTTGTATAGTAAATCATACAGTTTCTTATATCGGTTATAACTTGATTATCAATTATTTTGTAATGATGAACTCTATTATATATTTGTTTTACTTTACTATTAATCAATAAATTGATTATATGTTGAAGTATAGTTATAGTATCATTGTTAATATATCTTTTATAATTCCTCTATATCCTCTTGGTCAATTAGAATTCATGTCATCAAGCATGTAAATATAATTTTTTGGTTCGATGCAAAGTTAGTATATATATCTATTAGAATAATTATTAATTGTATGTTGTATGTTTTTCTTTTAAGCATCTAGTGTACTATAATATTGCTAATTATTATACTTGAATTATGTTATGTATGGAGAAACTGTTTATTATATATTTTATCCTTTTATATAGTTTTGTTAATTTTATTATATGTTATCAATTAATAGTTTTCAACATGTCGAATTTGACAAAGCTTGAGTTCACTGCCCTTGATATTTTTGAAAGTAATTATTTGACATGGACTCTTGATGCTGAAATTCACCTAGATATCAAGAATCTTAGAGATACAATAAAAGAGAAGAATGAGGCATCCTCACAAGATCACGCGAAGGCAATGATATTCCTTCATCATCATCTCCATAAAGGTTTAAAAAATGAATATTTAACAATAAAAGATTCATATGTTCTTTGGAATAATTTGAAAGACATGTATGACAACGAAAAGATATTAATACTTCAAAAAGCTTGCTATAACTGGATGCAATTGTGATTGCAAGATTTTAATAGTGCGTTTACTTCATTTGGAGGAATTGGAATAAAAATTGAAATGATCTGGAATGGGAATGACTTGGAATCAGAATAAGTTGTTTACTTCAACTATAGGAATCGGAATCGGAATTAACAGTATTCCCATTAAACTGTTTACTTTGTTTTGAAATCGAAATGAATTAATTATAAGTTACAAAAATATTATTTCTTAAAATTATAGATCAATTATAATAGTGTGCAATTTTTATTATAATATACATTTTTTTTCTTTTTTAATATCAAATAAAAAACTATATATTATAATTTAAAAAAACTGCATATTATTTTAATAGTTCACTATAATTAAGAAATTGGTGATGAAAAACCAATGATTTGTAGTTTTTTTATTATAATATACATTTTTTTTTTTTTTTACTATAAATAAAATAGTTTTTTGACAGGCCACTTTCCTTATTAGGCCTACCGGCCACCTCACGGTAGCCCTCAATAGATATCTGATCCAATTGAAAAGTTTCCGTAAAGCTATGCCGTTTATTTTTCAAAACCTTTTTAATGCGGGAACGTGAGAAAAATTTTCTTTTTATTTTGAACATTTATAAAATGGATTTATAAAAATTTGGGCAGTACAACGCTATTTTCCTAACATGCCACCCTACAAATTTCAAAGTGAAACACTTCTATAACAAACATTTCTTCATTATCGGGCCTTAAACCCTCAAATCATTTCCACAATCCAGCCACAAATATTTTTCAATATGAAATCCATAAATATACTTCATTTTCAGTTAACATAAATATATAATTTATTTGCCAAAAATTTAATTTTA
>CM034469.1:4749935-4831450 GCA_019925255.1 Litchi chinensis
TTTTGTCAATGGCCAATTGCCAAGGCTGCTGTATGTCTTTGAAATTGGGCCAACTAGTGTGTATCAGGCTTGGGTAAGTGTTCATAGTAAAGTATAAGCCTAAAGGGTAATTCAGTAATATTTTTAAAATTTTTTCAAATGGGCTAGGGTAGCCTTGAGCCCAACCTAGCCCAAACATAGCTTCGTCCCTAGGTACCACTCCGGCTTCCTGCAGACTCTTTGACGCCATAGTTAGCCTGTGTATCCCTGTCGTAGTCAATGACAACATTAAATTGCCTTTTGAAGACATCGTTATTTATAGCAAGATTGCTATCTTTATGAATTCCTCTTCTACTGTGAAACCAGGGTTTCTAGTTAGAATGTCTAGAGACAAATCTCTACAGAGAGAATTCTTGAGTATCAACAGGAGCTGAAATCGGTAAGGAATGCTATCGTTATCTTTTGTTCCAAAGCTTTTTGTTTCATCTCCACTCTTGATGTGTTAATGCAAGTAAATATCGATAGTACCTTGATATATTTTATATTTTTTAAACTTTGGTTATTGATATAGAAAACACTATTGAGTTAATTAGTAATAATACTTTTGATGAATAATACTATACTTTTTCAATATTTTTTCTTTTTTCTTTTTTTTAAATAATGTGATAAGTTGATTTATAATAATCACTTTAATGATAGGATGCTGTATTGATGAATTATACTTTGGTTATTGATATAGAAAGCACTACTGAGTTAATTAGTAATAATACTTTTGATAAATAATGCTATATTTTTTCAATATTTTTTCCCTTTTTTTTTTTTTTTCAAATAATGTGATATGTTGATTTATAATAATCACTTTAATGATAAGATGCTGTATTGATGATTTAGTAATTAAAAAAAAGCTTGCCACATTATTTCAGTGATACTTTTGGGTACTATAGTAATTTTCTGTGGATTTTATCGTTTTCAATCATATGTTATGTCATATTAGTGACATAGACTAATATGCTGCATGTTGAATGCATGGTGATTGGTAAGGTGATACTTTGACTATGATGAGGAACTAGATAGACTAGTGAATGAAATTTGGCATCAAGTTTCGCAGATCTTCCGTTGATTAAGCTAATGATTAATCGAGACAAACGACTTGTCTAGAGAGATTCAAATAAGCGAGATTGTTCTTGCCTTTGCTTAAACGTTACTAGCACAATTAGACCCATTGTTTGACTATAAATGATGCCTCTATGCCTGTAGAAGAGTTTGCCTAGCTATTTGCTTCTTTAAGGTGTATTTGGTCCATGGATGGATGATTTTTCATTGAAAAACAATTAGTGCAACATATCTAGTGAGTCTATATGAAAAGAATTTGAAACTACTTGTATAGATTCCAGGGTCAATCGTTTTTATACACTTATTAAAGCTGTTAAATTTATTTCATCAAATTTTATTACACACATAGTAACTGTATGTTTACTAGCCTTACCGGGTTGTCTTCAGAATAGATTGAGAAGTTGGATAGTAGAACTTTTTGTAATATTTATTATATTGAGACTCTTAACTTTTGATATATTTCCAAGTTCATTTCCTGTTTGGAAAATATTGATGACCTAATGAACAAAAAGGGCCTAAATTTAGGGAGTTAATATTTTTGCCTCAACTTATTGTTTTTAATATTTGATGAGTTGGAATGAGTATGTGGTTAGACAAAAATGTCCTTTGAAAAAGAAACTAACTTCATATTCTCCAATCTCTTTCAGAATTGCTCTTTGTCTAACGTTTTTCTAACAATTTTTCTTTCTTCTCCATCCGATATCTCTTTTATTCTTTTTCTTTTCTTCCTTTTCGAGAAGTGATCTAATATGGAATTCTGTAGATGTGTAAGAGTTCCTATTGTTAGTAACGCGGAAAAGTTGTCGTGACTTACAATAGATTTTCTACTGTTATTCAAGACAAGAACTGCAAATTTGTAGAATATTGAATTGCATTTTGGGCGAGAAGCACTCCTTGTTAGAGATGGTAGAAGAAGAATAAAGATTGTCATATGTCAACCTTAAGTCTTAAAATATTATGGTTTGATAATTTCTTATCAGCTTTAATTTTTTGGGTTCAATAGTACTTAACATAGTATTAGAGTTTGAAGGTCTCTAGTTTAAACCTTTTCTTTCCCCTTTTATCTCAAATTTTTGTTAAACATGTTATATGGTAGGAGGTGTTTAGCATGTGTTCAAAATTTATCAATCTATCCATATTACATGTGAAGGGACGTTTCACGTGTCAACTTCAAGTTTTAAATGCTATAGTTAGACCCATTCTTATCAATTTGAGCTTTTGGGTTTGATGGTAATTAACAAAAATGAAGGATAAAAAAAGAATGAAAAGGACTAAGAAAAAGGGAAAATACAAAGGAAGAGGAAGAAGAAGAAAGGAAGAGGAATAGGAAGAAAAAGAAGAAAAAAATAGAAAAGAAGAACAGAGATGGATGACTTTGAAAAAGAGAGAGAGAGAGAGATTCTAATGGTGGAAGCAATCGTAGAAGACAATCAGAAGTTGAAGAGAAGGAAAAGTTATTTATTGTTTTAAAGGGTAATTTTATCTAAAAATTACTCCTTGGGAGTCAAATGTTAAAAACATTGAGAAGAGATAAAATATCAACTTATTTTCCATTTGTACCATCTAGTGACACTTCGTAAAGTAAAATCCTACTATTAACTGAGTATTGGTTTTGACTTTATTGAGTATGTTTGATATGTTGACTAAAAATTTATTATTCTAATATCAAAATCTTTTTTAAATCTTTTTTTCTTTGGTTTGGTGCCAACTTGAACTCTTTTAAATTTTACACTTGGTCTCTTACCACAAGTAGTTATGCACTTTTTAATCCTTGAAGAGGTAGAGATTCAATTCCCATATATATTATAGCTTGGGTGGGTATATATCCCTTGTTGTAAGAGTAGTTGTTTCTCGTTTATACTCATTTAATGTCATTTATAAAAGAAAAGTGCAAATTTTAGATTTATTTGAAAATTATTTTCTTTTCTTTTCTTTTCTTTTTTTTGAAATAAAAATTCTTTTTGAATTTTATTTTTTTAAAATAAATTGTCGTAGGAGGGGTTGAAGAACACGCTGACAAAAGCCTACAATGAGGATGAAAAGGATGCAGATGATTAAGGTTTGCTTGATTCAATTCGTGCTGAATGAGTGATAGATTTTTAAGGTTTGTTGTGTAATTTTGTTTTTACCTATCTCTAAGGTTTGGTTTGTAACTTTGTTTTTGTTTGTTTCATATTCCAACCTATTCTCATTTTCCTTTTCACCATCTTTGTTTTCTTTTCTTTTCTTTTTTTCCTTTTTTAACTACTTCATATTATAGGAACAAGCAATACAACTGGAACCTCCTGGGGTAAACATTAAGGCACAGATTAGAATAAACTTTTAGAAACTAGGAGGAGGAGAGACTCATACAAGTGGGTAAATGCCACAACCTAAACCTAGACAAAGGTGGGAAATGTAGCTTGAACCCTACACTCAAAGGAGAAACAAGGGGGTGGTGCCAACTTCGCCAACTTTTGTTAGAGATATTTTGGACGTTTATTGCTACAAATTGTTTATGATTTTTGGGGTTTAGATTTTTATTTTAAATTTTTATTGGTGATGACAAGTTAGGGTTATTATCTCTTTGAATGCTTTATATGTTCATGATCTTAGGTTCTTAATTTTGTTTATGTTTGTGTTTAGGTGCCAAAATGCCCTAGTTCATTTGTGAAGATTTGTTGGTTGTTGCTAATACCCATATATACATACATACATGCATATATATATATATATACATGTATATATTTTAAACTTGTGATAGTTATTGCTAGCTTCCAATTTTCTTTTATTTTTTTAATAATTTATTGTAATAGTTACAAATTGCTTTTTTGGATTTTTGTTGCAACATGTGTGTTTTATTGATAATAATAAACCTATTACAATTTTACATGGTTCTTGTAAATCGTTTATTTTCATGGTGTCTAGATATGGATAGAGGCAAATTTTGCTTAATTTACTTGCCACAGAGCTTCAGACACAGACGTTGTGCATTTCCATTTTATTAATTGCTTGTAAATCTTAAATTTGCCAGACACGAGACACGCAGTACAAGAAAACAGAATTAATACTGTAGTATTCATACTGAAAACTAAAGGTTTGGTATGGATAATTATTATTCATACAGGATATTAAAAGTCCGGAATGAATATTAATTATTTAATTATTTTTTTAAATATTCATGCCGGATTTGGCAGGGTATGGATGTCATAAATTATCCATACTGAATGGGTAAAAAAATTTGGTATGAATATTAAAATTTAAAAAATAAAATAAAATTTTTGATTATCCACAGTGGACTATACTCGGATAATTAAGAATTAAAAATATAAATGGGTTATACATACTGGGTGGGTCGCTCGTCTGGTATGGATAATTCGTTTATCTATCCCAAACGAATAATCGCTCCGTATAGATAATCAATAATTAAATAATATGGATTATCCATATCGAACGTCTAACCAACTTTGTATGGATAATCTATTATCAATATCAGATAGGTGGGGCGTCCGATATAAATAATCTATATTTAAAAAATTAAAAATCGATTATCGATGCTAGACGGGTCACTCAGTATGGATAATTTGGGCATTTTTATGCCCACCCGACGCCCTGCCTCTCCATTTTCTTTATCACTCTAACTCTTTCTCTCATATTCTCTCTCTACAAGCCCTAGTCGCCTCTTACCCTAGCTCTGACGGGCGGTGGATTCCGTGGTCGGGAGTCTCTCTAGCATGGACATAAAAAAGGCGACGTTATCCTCCTCCTAACCCCAACTCCATCTTCTTCCCCATTGTCGGCCTCGCCGTCATGTCTCGCGATGCCGTCATCACTACCACCAACCTTCTCACACTCCACGAGAAATCGCCAAGCAAATCACCGATTCAAAACCCGTCATCGCCTTCACCATCCTCGAACTCGTCCTCAAAATCGCGGACTTGAACCTTCCTATCGTGCTCCTTGACGATTTCATGATCCTAAAAGCCAGAATCATCGACACTATACAGAAAATGATGACATAACCTACGAGAAAGAGTTAAGTCAGGGTGCTAATCAACCAGGGTGACACAGCGACTCTCCTTTACTCCTCAAGCACGGTAGGAGCCAGCAAAGGCGTGGTGTCCTCTCACCGCAAGTTGATAGCGATGGTGCAGACCATCATCGGCCATTTCAAGCTAGATTAAGAAGAGTAGACGTTTATCTGCACCATCCCAATGTTCCACATTTACGGTCTCGCAGCCTTCTCGCTGGGGCTGCTACTCGCGTCAGGCTCGACGATCAGCAAGGGTATGGTTTGACCGAGTCAACGGGGATCGGAGCGTCGACGGACTCGTTGGATGAGAGCAGGAGGTATGGGACGGCGGGGATGTTGTCACCGAGCATGGAGGCCGAGATTGTGGACCCGGATAGTGGTGAGGCCTTATCCGTGAATTGGACCGGTGAGCTTTGACTCAAAGGTCCCTCAATCAAGAAAGGTATAGTGACCTGTCTCTGTCTCCCACTACATGTCTTTTATGTTTTTACATTTGTCGTTTCTGTTTTAGTGGTTTGGTTTGAAGTGGAATTGCAGTATTGTATAGTTGTGCAACATAAAGTAATCAATGGTGATATCAGTTCTAATGCAGTGTTTAGTTTCTGACATATTCCAAATTTTGGATAATTAGTTTTGTATGGTTAAATAACATAAAGTAATTGGCGATGAAATTAGTTCTATAATACTGATTAATTTCGACGTATTGTAAACTCTGGATAATTAATTTAGGATGTGGTTAGATAATATAAAGTAATTGACCATGATATTAGTTTTGTTGTAGTGCTTAATTTCAATAGATTTCGTATTTGGAATAATTTGTGTGGTATGGTTAGTCAATGTAAAGTAATTGAGGATAATCATGCTTAATAAGAATATATTTTGAATTTTGGATAATTAGTTTGGTATGGTTAGAAAAGATGCTGCTGCATTTTATAATTGACTTAAGCTGGTATGTATCTAGGTGACAAAAGTGAAAACTTTTTTGCTTGATATTTGATGAATTGTAACGTTTTACTTGTTGGATGATTTGTGTTTGACTATCATGATACAAGTTAACAGATAAATGCTAGCGAATCTCCAAACAAAACACCAAGAATCTTAGTGTGTATGATATTCCATTTTGGAAACTTTTTATGCAAATGTGCAGGCAATGTTGATTATTATGTTATTGCAGGTTATTTTAGTAATCCAGAAGCTACTACGTCTACTCTTGATTCTGAGGGATGGTTAAGAACTGGTGATCTCTGCTACATTGATGAAGATGGCTTCATTTTTGTTGTTGATCGATTAAATTCTTTTATTGCTTACTCTGTAAAATATATTGTATTTTAAGATTATGTACTGATTAATTTGTTATAACATTTCACAATATACATTAATTTTTGATTATGTAACTATTAAATTATATAAATTTTTATTGTTTCTATACGTTATTTGTTTTATTGTAATAAAATAAATTATATATTTTTTAATTTATTTTTTTAAAATTAATGCGTTTTCCATGCCGGGCGGATGCCCGATATGGATAATAATATTCATACTAGGCGGGTGCCCAGTATGGATACTGGTAATGTTTGCAAGTTGACCTATGGGTCGATCTGTGATTTGAATATATTCATATCGGGTCATGCCCAGTATGGATATTATTATCTATACCAGACCCTCGCTTGGTATAGATAGTGAAAGTATCAATACCAGCAGCAATCACATCAGATGGGTTGCTCGGCATGGATAGTCAACCATACCGGGCAATGCTTGGTATGATTGACTCTTTTTGTTGTAGTGATAGATTTCAGTTTTAGATAGTGTAATAGGTCAAAGTGATAACGAGTGTTTGAATCAATAACAAAGGATGGATAGGAGAACATTTGGCCTTTTAGAAATACTTCGTTTCGTTGTAGTGGTGGGTTACAATCCGATGGTCTTGTGAGTATAGAGGAGCAAGTTTGTATGTTCTTTCGTATACTTGCTCATCATGTAAAAATTGGTATTATGCCAAATAGATTTATTGGATCTTCTAAGACAATTAGTAGGTATTTCAAAGCTGTTTTGAAAGCTAGCTATATTAAGATTACATGATGTTTTACTTGCACCCATGAGATGTGGAAATGGTTTAAGGTTTGTTTTTTAACAATTAAAAATAAAAGTGCCATAGATATTTTGAACGTTTTCTCATCTACAAAATAAGTATCTTTTAATAGAATTGTTTGGGAGTATTAGATGGGACATGCATCAAGGTCCATGTACCTAGTGTTGATCATCCAAGATATAGAACAAGAAAAAGTTAAATTGCAATAAATGTATTAGGAGTACGTTGCTTTGATATGATGTTTATATTTATATTTTTGAGATACGAGAGTTCAGCTTCAAATTTTAGAGTACTTCAAGATGCTATAAGTAGGCCAATCGGGTTGAAAGTTCCAACCGGTAAGATGAGTGTTAGAACTAAATTTTTTTTTGATAATTTACTAAAAGGGTTTTCTAACTTATTGAACTATTTATTAAATATTTTATTTATGTTTGAAATAGATAGGATATTATTATCTTGTGGATGCCGCACACACAAACAGTGAAGGATTCCCTTGCACCATATAGAGGAACAAATTATCATTTATCTATTTGGAGAGAAGGATGTGTTCCCCAAAACCATGAGGAATATATTAACATGAACCATGCATTAGCAAGAAATGTGATCGAAAGTTGCTCTAGCCTTCTTAAAAAACGTTGGGCTATCTTGAGGAGTAAATCTTTCTATCGAATAAAATTACAGTGTCGTATAATAACGGCTTCTTGTTTGTTACATATCCTAATTAGATGAGATATATCTAGTGGAGCATGAAGTTGATATTATGGAGAACGATGACAATACTGTGTTCAATAAAACTATTTCTCAAGTTGGTTCATCGGATCAATGGAGTGCTTGGGAGAGATAATCTTGCTAACGAAATGTTCAATGCATGGAGAAACAATCACTAAACGTAGGATATATCAATTTGTATTTTATTTGCACAATATTTATATTTATCTTTCTGAATTGTTTGTGTTGTAAGTACTAGCTGTAATTGAAATTGGTGTAGGGTGATGTGTACTGTGACGCTACATTTTAATTTGCTTGTAACATGTACGTTGACTTCGTATTTTTCTCTTCAATTTAACTTCTACTTGGGATTTTATTTAATAAATTAAATGTATTGTGTACTTGTCTTTGTAGTTATACAGTGATCCATGTTTAGCTTATAACCACTCAATAGCTAGGTTCATGCCGTGTTTTAAATATTAACTTAGGAGAAAAATTCAAAATTCAAAAGAAAAATTTGTTTTCAGTCCGTTTCAAGAAAAAATTTATTTTTAGACTTTCAAACAAATTAACTGTATCTAATATCCCTTATTAACTAAAATACCCTTAAGTATAAAAATCTTAAATTGGAGGTAATGTGATGAGAGATTCTCCATCACGACGGATTATGACTGGAGGCTCTCCCATCACAGTCTTCTGTCACGGACGATCTCCCATTATGTTGTTTGTGATGGGAGGCTCTTTTGTCACAGACGTCTATAACAACAGTCTCCTGTCATAGTGTGTATTTACTCATAGGGGTATTTTGGGAATCATGGGGCACAAGATGCAATTTAAAATGAATTTTGCTTTTGAGATGTGGTCAGTTTTTGAAATTCCCACTTAGTAAAAGCTCATTTTAAATTTGAACAGTTCCTTCGGTTGCATGAAGCATCTTTCCAGCTCTTTCAGATCTTATTGCACCAATTGAAAAGGTATGCTACAGCTCTTTCAGATCTTATTGCACCAATTGAAAAGGTATGCTCCTTAACCAAAAGCTGAGATTTATTTTGTGTAATTATATCTTTTATTTTAATATATTAAGCATCTTGTTTGATCATTAAATGGCCTATTGAGAGACTTGGGATGTGGGCTCTTAGCTCTCTGTAGTATTTATATTTCATTCATTGATTAGAAAAAAAAGACTACGTCTCAGGTAATATGATTTCCTAGTGCCGCGAATACGAACTTTAATTTTTTTTTTCCCCTTTTCAAATAGGTTGATTAGAAAAAGTGGATTAGCTGTTAATATTCTAGTATTATTGTTAGAGACTTTTGTTCTTCTGTATTTTGTGTGTTTTTGCGATAATAATTTAGCCAAACCATAAAATCATTTTACTTTCTATAATAGATCTTAGACAAAGGTTTACAATATTCCCTGTATGCATGGACAATAAAAAATAGTTGATGAACTGCAGGAATGGATGGAGAAAATAACACCAATGTGGATCAAGATCCTAAAGTGCCCAAACGTAAATGGACAAGATTTGAGGAGGAGGCCATAGCAGCTGTTGGTATATTGGAGGAAATAGTTGCACATAGTGGTACATGTGATAATGGTGCCTTTAGACAAGGAACAACAAGACAAGTAGAATAATTAGACTCTGTTTGGCACGTAGGATTGAAATGGATTGGATTAGATTGAAATGAAAAATCACTGTCCCATGTTTGATGGAACTTGAGATTGGATTAAAAATTATACCATATGCTGTTTAATGTAGGTTGGGATTGGATTGGAATTAAATTAATTAATTTAAATTTTTTTATTATATAAAATTAATTTTATAGAAAATTTATCAAAAAATAACAAACCAAACATCATCTCCCAAATTTCATTAACATGAAAATCCACAGTTCATCAAATCATCATCTTCCAAAATTCAATATCATAAACTTACAGTTCATCAATATCATATATCCAATTAATTAATATCATTATCTCCTACAACAACAACATTAAAATATCATAACATTAACAAAAAAAAAAAACAAAAAAACAAAAAAAAACAAAACAGAGGATGCAGAACAAGGATTCTGTTCAAACCTAAAACCAGATGGTTCTGGGTTCATCGTTGAACCCAAAACCATCTGGTTCTAGGTTTGATGAACTTAAAATTATCGAACTCAGAAAGATGGTTTTGGGTTTTAGGTTCTAGTTGAAGAGAGGTTCCATGGATGTGTGATGGGAGAAAGAAGAAGAAAAAGAAGAAAGAAAGAAAGAAAGAAAGAAAGAAAGAAAGAAAGAAATTCCATGGAGAGGAAAGGTTCCATGGAGAAGAAGAAGAAGGAGAAGAAGAAAGAGAGGAGAGGTTCAGTGGATGTGTGATGAGAGAAGAATGTGAGAGAAAGAGAAAGACGGAGAGAAGAGAAAGAAGCTAGGAGAGAGAGACAGAGAGAAGAGAAAGAAGCTGAGATAGAAAATCAGAAATCCAATTTCATCTAATGACATAGTTTTGATTGAGATTAAGGAATCCTAAAAGAATGAAAAATGAGAGGAGTTTGAGATTCTTGAATATCAATACTATTTCATTCCAATTGGCCTCCAAACATGACATTTAAGTAGTTTGAGATTTTTGAATCCCAAACCCACTCTCAATCCCATGTGCCAAATATTACCTTATTGGTAGTCATAGACTCATTACCTAGCTCTGGACTTAATTAGAGCTGTCCCCTACATTGAATCAAAATTGAGAAAATTAAAGAAAGATTATAATACAATTTTTGACATGTTGAACATGAGTGGTTTTGGCTGGAATGATGTCAAAAATTGAGTTGAAGTTGATAGGGTTGAGGCTTGGTAATCAATATGTAGGTTGGTGATAATATGGTGCTATTAATTATAATTTTTTTGTATTAATATTATATATGAATTTAACTACACTGCTGGTTGGATAACCTTACCTAATAATTACAATAATTGGATTGACTTCAATAACTACCCTTACACCCATCTAATAGATGTAATTGATGAGTAAAATTACCCAACCAATAAGGTAACCTAATCTACTATGTAGATAAGCAATCACTTTGCATATGTGATTTGCTAACATAATTTTAATTATGTTGTAGCATCATCCACATGCCAAAGGATGGAGAGGTAAGCCTTTTCCATTGTATGATAGACTTACAAATATCTTTGGAAAGGGTTAAGCTATAGGCAAGGTTGGTCAAACATACACCTGTTATCATGGGTGAGCAATGAATGATATTGAAGAAGATAATCAAGATAATGATGAAGATTTGAATGATATTAATGAAGGCTTATCTCCAATGTTGGTAAATCAGCCCATTGTTAAAAAATGATTGATTTGGATAATTTTCACCAGCTAATTAGTGATTGATACCGTGCAAATTAGCCTTAGATTGTGGGTTCTGCTTGGATCAGGTAAGTACTCGATCGAGTGGGCAGCATACTTGGGCCAACTCGGCTAATTCGGACTAACACACTTGGTTCATTTTTTTTTCCAAATCATCGATAGCCGCCCTCAACCTCTGTATCACCTGAACCATCCACATATAATTCAAACCACCTCAACAAGTATCTAGCTGAACGAAAACCACTCAAACCACCGCAACTAAACTTCGATCACTCCTCAAATCACCCCTCATCTTTGCACCTAAATAAAACAATGCCTAACTAACCAAGCAAAAAAGAAGAAAAAGAAAAACCAAAGAAGATAGAGGGAGGAGAGAAAAGAGAAAAATATGAGAGAGAGAGAGAGAGAGAGAGAGAGACAATTGCAAATGAGCATCGATCAACATTATCGCCATTTCTGGTAACTTGTTATCATGTCAAATACCACGTGAAAAGCAAAAGAGATGGTAAGAGGTGTAGGGGGATGAGATTTGTTTTTTAGGATGATGATGATGATTTGTGTAGGAGGGTGAGAGAAGAGGTTGAAAAAATGAAAATTTGATGAGAGGGAGAAAGGCAGCATGGGAGTTGAGAGAGAAGAGGTTGATCTAATGAGGGTTCATGTGTGTAAGTGTGTGTGTGTGTGTGTGTGTGTACACACACAGACGGTGGTTCAACAATCAAAGCCTCTGAATTTGAAAATAGTTATGACAAAAAAATTTCAATAATCCATTAGATCTAATGGATAGGAAAAAGGAATATAAAAAAAAAAAAATTATCATTTGATTATTATTTTCATAAGAAGCTTTCATGAATTTTTTTTGTAATAATCAAATGATAATTATTTATTTCTATTTTTATCTTTTTTCTTTTTTTGTCCATCAAATCTAATGGATAATTAAGATTTTGTGATTTTAAATTTTTTAAAGTTAGAAGGTACTGAATGCTAGAGTTACAAGTGTCTTGGAGAAGTCAAAATACTTGAAATGATGACTACTCAACAAACTATAGATATCAAATTTCTGAAGATGAGCAAATGGAGTTCGTTATGTCACTTCTTTCAAACATGTGATTGTCAAGTGATGGTCTCTTTTTGTAGGACAATTTTTGTAACGTCATCTCTCAAGTTGTACTGTATCTATGTATGAGATTAGATAAATTTTATTTATATAATAATAAAAAAGATTTTTAGAGTATTTAGGAGTGCAATTTAATTTTTATAGAGTTTTCAGGATGTTCGGGAGAAAAATTTAATATTAAAAGTTGAGGATCAAATGGTAAAAATAAGAGATTTTATAAAGAATGGTAAAATTGTAAATATAAAGAAAGGACAAGGATATTAGGGAAAAATGAAGAATTCTCTAGAATATGGTAAAAGCGTAATTTTAAAGAAGTCTAAGGGTGGAATCAAGCTTAACCCACGCCTATAAATATAGGTGTGTGGTGAGTGGGTTGGTAGGAGAAAAATTTGGAAGAAAGAAAGAGAGAGAGAGAGAGCTGTCGCCGGAGAAGGAAGGAGAGCAGATCTGCAGCTGCTCCAGACTGATTTCTGTCATTTTTGAGGAAGATCAAGCTAATTGGAAGGTAAGGAACCAGATCTGGTAAGATTTAATAGAAAAGAAATGAGTTTATATGATTTTAGGTTGGTGAGAAAGCTGTCGAGAACAGCTTTTGGTGTGCAGGTGTTTAACCAAAATTTTGGTATGTAGATCTGATGGTTGAAGCTAAAAGCGAGCTAGGAAGCAAGGCATAGGTTGAGCAAGGATCTGGTAAGTGAAATGACTGAAAATAATTCTGAGAATTGGTGATTTGGTTTTAGATTTAGATGATCTGGTTTTTGTCGTTGAACCTGATGAGGTCGCGACCTGATATATTTGTGAAGAACTGATAATGTATGTGTTAAGTATATGAATGTGAGATTAATTGAGGTCGAAATGTGTTAGTGCTAATGTAAGTTTGAAGAAAAGAGTGTTAGGAGTAGGCATGTGTGAGTTCGGGCAAGAGCTCGCGAGGTGCGAGCTAAAGGAGGCCCCTAGTGCATTTCAGTTGGTCGAGATGGTTGAACTGGAGAGCGAGCTGAGTTATGCCTGTTGCTCTCCATCTCACCTGTCTGGACTGAGCTGGAGTGTGAGCTCGCAAAGAGGAGACGAGTGAGGTCACAGCCCATTTAGGGTGCTCGGCCAAGTTGGCCCAAGGCAGTAGCTCACAAGGGCGAGCTGAGAAGTGTTGATGAGCGACCTGAACTAAAGGAATATCTCAGCTCGTAAAGGGAGTGAGCTGAGCGAGCTTGTTGAAGGTGGATGCCCTTAGTTCGGGCCGCGTTGAGTGCGTTGAGCGAGCTCACTAAGATTGGTGCCCTCAGTTCGGGTTGAGTGGGCAAAGTAAGAGCTCGTTGAAGGCGCGAATTGGGCGAGCTGAGGTGCGAGCTCGCAGCTCGAGCTGGACTGATAGTATTGTAGTCCTTAGCAGCTTGTATGGATTAGGAGTTAGAGATAATAATTTAGCTAGCTAAGTGAAGGTTTTGTTTGTGAATAAATGTAGGTGATTGTGAGCTGAAAAAGGAGGTTGCTGAGGAGGTCGCAGAAGCATTGGCGTAAGTGAATAGGATAGCAAGCTGTGAGTGTGAAAAGATTTTTCTTTATGTTAAATGTTTTTTTTTCTGCAATTATTATATAAATTCTCGTAAATTATTTTTAGCTCATCAACTAAGCATGAAAGATTAGCCTATATGAAAGATTAGCTTATTTGAAACATAGAAGAGTATAAAAAAAAAGAAGTAAAGATTTTCAAGAATTAGTGGAATGACCCAAGTTTATTGATAGATAGACCTTCTAGTATTAGACCCGGTTGGTATACCCCACAGTATAGGGCAAATGTTAGAAGGGTTAGTCCTACTAACATTGGGGGGATAGAGTCTATCACGTCTGTGAGTCACCTTCTTTACTGTGGGGTATTGACTCGCTTGCGATGTGCGATGATAGTTCTACCACGCAGTTGCGGGATGTTTTTGTAGCTTCGTCACTGTGTGCGATGATAGATATTCCGCCACATGACCCCCCACACTGAACAGAGCTGGTCTACCAGTTCATGTGGTTGTAACTTCCCTTGGGTTCCTTATTAGTATAGATTTTAGTAAAACAGCATACCATTGCAAAGTAAGTTTCAGAAAGAAATTACTTTAGAAAAAACTTTTGAATTCCTAAAGAAAATTCATAAAACTTAAGTTTTTGAAAACCAATCATTTTTAAAGAAAAATGTTTTTAGGAGGTATTTTATAAAACTTAGTTTAAATCAAACCCTCGCACTCATTAGACTTTATAACTTACAATTATTTTTGTTTCTATATTATAAAACCTCCCAGGTGCAGGAACAAGGAATCAAGGTACTGGTTTGCCGTAATCAGGCTAGGTAGGTCAGACAACTGACGACGCTGTATTGTTTTTTCTGTGAACATTGTGCTTCTAATGTTATTATTAATTATGTTATCATGCATATTTTAAAATTTGAATAATATTTTGTAGAATTTTTATATAACCATGACAACATGTCTATTTTAAATCTTTGCACATTTATGATAATGTTTTTAATCACAACATGATTGGCATGGATGTTGAAATGAAATTTTAAATTAGATGGTTTTCTTGTTTAGCTAAGTTACTTATTGATACGAGTTCGCTCCATGACGTTCTTTTTGGGTCTTAATAGTTACACTTCAGAAAGGTCTTGTGGGGTACTCGGTAGGACCGTCGGGTCCATTAAAGGGAATTCGGGTCGGGTCTTGTCAATTTTTGTTGATAATTAGTCATGGCTTTATGTCATTTTTTGTAAGGTGCAAATTGCCAATATTGTTTATTGATGTAATGTACCTGATGAAAATTGTAACTCTTATAGTCACACTAACTAAACTTGCCTTTTGTTATACACTTGGATGTGTAATTAATAAGACTCAGCTCAACTTTTGTCTCGAGTTTGGAAGAATCCTATGAAAATTGATGTCTTTTTAATTGAAATATGTATTACTAAAAATTATTTTAGAAAAATCATTATAAATCTGATGGTTGCTTTATAAATATAAATTAAACAAATCGAAAATTTGTACATTTCTCGTGTTGGGCCCTTGGATCGATGGAAAAAATATTTTAGTTGTAAAATTATTATGAAAATACATTTACAAAATCTAGTTAATTAAAAATAAGATATACAAAATGCAAAATTTTCATTATTATGTGGCCATTCTCACAGTATGTAATAATTGGTACAATCCTATGATAGATATCTGAAACAGTAGGTTTATAAAAGAGTGAGCATTAACGTCCAATGAGTGGATGTAATTTTTTATAAAAATATTTCTAAATAAAACATAACATATAATTGGTAAGAATAAATAATAATCTATAACAATTATCTATAAATCTTTTTTGAAACCTTTTTCAATTAACTACACAAGTTTCTTTGGTTTAGACCACCATGCTTTAAGCCTCCATTGGATCCTTGTCTATGAACTTATGACTCTTATGCACATAACACATGTGTGGATCCCCTATCTCCACTCCACCAAAATAATAATTTTTTCTTTATCTACTTTATAAATAATATCATATTCTTTTTGAAACTCTTTTCATTTTCAATAAATAATAAAAGTGGAAACATAAATAAACATATGTAAACCAATTTAAAATTATCCACTCACAGAAACTTCTTTGCTTAATAGGTTTGAAAAATTATGGAGGGCATTTTTTTTTTTTTCATATAAAACTTTCAAATACATCTCTTCAAAAGAGTTTCATATATATATATATATATATACACATAAAAAGAGGCTGGTAACAAAGGTGACTAGCCACATAACAGGATTTGTATTTACTAATAAAAACTCCAAATTATTCTAACATATATTGCCATAAAGACCTCTCCACTCAGAGAGCTCCAGTATTCTAAAGTTTTCCTCTGCACAAAGAAACATATAATACAAGAACTAGAATTAAAAATAAAATATCATGTAATTATACAATTACAAGGAAGTCGAAATTAATGCTTATGTAATTAACATATAAATTAGAGAGAAAAGCCAGGAGAGAGTAGAAATACTTTAAATGGAGACTAATTCAAGAACGTAACATGTTAGATCATACGTTTATATAGTAAAATTACGTTGATGTATAGATTAGTGAATGACATGATACATACATTACGACATCGCTAAATATTTAATATAGAAAGACATCCAATAATATATACATGCTTGCAGTCCATGGCGGTCATGCCGCATTCTAGAAGAAGTTCATAAACTTTCTTTTCAACAACATTGCAATCTACTTGACCCTTCTTGAAGCACTCACACATTGCTACGGTATCAGCTGGTGTGGTGCACCTATCATGCACTGTTTTCAAGCCAGCATAACATATAGGAACTGGCTTGGGAGCTCTCCCCAACAAGAATGTTTTGTATGGTGTCAATAGTGTCAAGGCCTATAGTGCCTCATATCACATAATTTTTTTGTTTGACATTGTTAATACATGGTTGGGCAAAAAATTTCAAAGAAGTTTTGAAAAGTGCATTAGCCTTTATTAAATGCACAGTGCATTGAGGCATTTAATGCCACCAATATACTTGATTCTCTCATATTTTAGAAAATGAAGCCCCTCGTCTTTTGTTTTTTAATTTTCAAAAATTTTAAAAAGTTATTGAGTGCTGCAGGTTAATGCTATACATATAAACTCAGCAATTGAATTGGTAACATTGAGATCAAAACCTCAACTTGTATTAATGAAGTTGTCTGGTTGCTTGAAAGATACCGTGTTTATAATAGTAGTATTATAGTTTTTTTTTTTTTTCATTATTGATTAGAAAATTATTAAACCAATTATAACTATAGAATTTGGTAATTCTCATATAGTTATGACAGTTAAATCAATTGATAAAAAATTTCATAGAAATAGCAAATTAAGAAAAATATAAGTAACATCATTCAATTAAAGTATTTTGATACACAAATAAGATGCACAAAGTCAATGATATCATCTATCTAGTTTCCAAATATCATATACTTTTAGAACTACATGACTCTTTTATTTCATTAATAGAATTCTGACCAACAACGTTACAGCTTGGTTAATACCATCCAATCCTGCAAAACAAAAAGAAAAACACAAGGAGTCAGGAGAACTATCTTCATCGAACTTAGCACACACAAAAGGAGAAACAATTTTTACTAGAATGAGCATATATATATATCAACATTATTTCTATTATGTAACATACTGTTTAAATATAGAATAATATACTACATCAATTTATTAAAGACTTGTTACGGAAACAAGATATACATACTTTGAGCAGTCGATGTCTGCTGTGATGGGGAATGGAAGTGACACCCCACATAATTTAGGAAGAGCCCCAGCATTTTTAGTATCAACCTTAAAAGATCCTGCTGCTTTCTTCAAGCATTCACAGAGTGCTTGGAGATCTGGTTTGGTCGTGGCCATGGCCTTCTCATTTGCCACGGCCACACAACACAGTGGGGAGGGCTTGTCTGCCCCTTGAGCCAAGAATGGCAAGCAAGGTGCCAATGTGATTACAGCCCTTGGGCATGATATCAATGCTTGTACATAATTTGCAGTACTCACTACCATAACCACAATAGTAGCCAAAGCTAGAATAGACTTAGCCACCATCATTTTCTTCTCCGATCACTTAATGAACAAAATATTAACTGTTATAAAATTAAAAAGAATTCAATTTGCTTTAGTGGAGAAGAATGTGGGACTTCGGTTGTACTTATAGCAAAAATTCTTGGGTAAAGCCTTGGCCACGTTTGGCATGTGGATTGAATTAGATTAGATTGGATTAGAATAAATTAGATTGGATTGGGTTGACTTTGAAAAATATTGTCCCATGTTTGGTAGAACTTGTGATTGGATTAAAATTATATCATATTTTATTTGATGTAGGATTGGATTGGGTTGGATTGGAATAAAATTAATTTTCATATTTTATAATTTACTGAAAATTAATTTTTTTTTAAATTGAAAAAAAAATTAAGTGGAGAGGGAATTTTCATTCCTAAACCCATTAAATTCCTCCATTTTGGTTGGAAATCAACATTTCCATGAGAGAAGGATCTTAGAGACTTTGGGCTTGAGTTTAGAATCCCATCCATTCTCTTCAAATATGGGATTTGAGAGATTGAGCTATTTTGAATCTCGTACCCACCTCAAATCCCATGATCTAAGCATAGCCGAGAGTTTGTTTAATATGCATTTGACAACCCTTTGATCACATGCTATTAACTAATAGAAAAGTATTTAAAGTTTTATTATCATTAATTATATGCTTTTATTTTACTGAAATTAGGCAATTGTAATAAAGTAATAAAGCTTCGACCCGCTCAGGTTTATATATTATCTATTTTATCCTTTTTCTAACAATATATATATGGGGCAAGATCGGAGGCACAAATTTTGACACAATTTTTCAATCATTGGATTTAAAGTAATGAATGGTGTAGATTAGTTATTAATTTTGAATTTGTATACTTTACCTTATTTTATCTCTAACTTTTATTCAAATAAAAAAAATTATTAATTCAATTTTCATTTAATCTTTTTTCTTCATTCAGATAGCCAAATCATGCAAAAAATATATGACTTTAAAGCTTTCAACATAAACTTTCAATTAAGATCTATATTACATATGTTTAAACAAACATATTAATTAGAATTTCCCAAAATAAAAAATCAATTAAAAAATAAATAAAAGAAATAGAGAATAGGAAAGAACATAAATAAAGAGAGAAAAAATGATGCACATGCAATAATCTAGTGTAATACAACTCTCCAACAACTTTCCTCTTCTCAAAAGAAAAAAAAAAAAAAACGATTTGCATCATTCATTAGCTTTTAATCCAATGGTTGAAAAATCATGTCAAAACTTGTGTCAAAATTTTTGTCTCTCGATCTTGTCCCTATATATATATATATATATTAAAAAAACTGCATATAAATATAGTGGGTCCAAACTTTAATATAATTGCTTATAAAAACGTGTATATTAAATTACTAAGGGGCATGTTTGCGGTGGTTTTTTAAAACCATTTTTAAGCTATTTGAGCCCAAAAACTATTTCCAAAGCTGTTTGAATGAAAATTTAAAATGGGCTTTTATCATTCAAAAGTCCTTTGGAAGGAAGTCAGCCCTTGTGGCTTTTGAAAAAAAGCTTATACCTCTCTTATTCTAATGTCAGAAGCCTAAAATAAAAGGTATCATAACCGACCTTGGAATATATATATATATATATATATATTTATATATCCCAAATTTTCCTTGATATTACAAGTATTGTGCTAGTATATGGTATGGAGTCGTTTAACTAAGTTTGAAAAATTATAAAGGGCATTTTTATTCGTATCAAACTTTCAAATTTATCTTTCAAAAGACTTTAATTGACGGGACCCTTTCCGAATCCCTCATTTGAACCCGAGAAAGACCCTGTAGCACCCTGACAGAACTCCAATGAACCCTAACTTTGGCCCGATGAAATCCCATTGGAGCACCGAGACTTAGTTTAAACTTGTTTTCTAAACATTTACTAGGTGGTAAGGGTAAAAGTTTTTCGTTTTTCAGATGAAAATCTGGCAGCATACCGATTGTTTATTGAACTATGTCACCCTGCAAATTCAAATACAATTTAAAAAAAAAAAAACACTTCTATAGCACTCAATCTCAACTACCAGGGGCCTTCGGCCCTCCTCCCAAAATCACTCTAGCATGAAAAACCACAATCACAAAATTGATTTGAAAACTAAAACTTTCTTATCAAAACATCTTTCTAAAGACACGCATCCAAAAACTTGTATTTATATTTACAATTTACACCATACTTTAATATAAAATATGCACATGACAAAAGTATGAGCTATACAATGTGATAAAAGTCGTCCGTCAGTCACTCCGTGCGTTTGTCTGAGCCTCGCCTATTGGACGACTCGCTCCTGTACCTGAGGGAGAGTTTTTAAGGAACACATTGGAAACAAACTGTGAGTAAAACTCAGTGAGAATTACAGTTTAATAAAACTAAAGAAAAACAGTTTCATTCTTTTCTAAAATACTTTATCGAAACTCGTTCGAAAACTATTTTTCAAGTTTGTTCTCCGTCTTTTTCTTAAACTTTCTCATTTTCTCGCTTTGATGGTAACCCAAGGAAACTACTCTTGTCGTGACAACATAAACTCTCTCGCTTGCCACTAGGAATTAAGGAATCTGCCCTGTGTAGTCATCGATGCGTAAACTCTGGGCACGCGTTACCCTCTCGTGATTGGTTTGATCTACACTATTCTTATACGTGCAGAGGGTGACTCAACTGACTCTCTCTCTCTCTCTTAGGAGTCATCCAGACTCCACTCTCGGTTAGTGACTCTCTCACATCTACCGTACACGCATAGGGTACTCAACTGGGCACTTAACTGGGGCTAGGGTAAACCATAGGCGTACTAAAATACTTTATCTCGGTATTTTACAATAAACTCATTCTCAAGACAGAAAACCTAAAATCTTTGATTCTAACATATTCTCGGTATAAAAATACACTCAATTAAAAACTCACATGCTAGAATCTTAGCATAACTTCAATAAACCACTTAATTATATAATGAATCAATTCATATGAACAATAAGTAAAATACATTCATTCATATATACATAAGAAATAAAACTTAAATAAAATAACACTTGAATAACTAGCTTCTACTCACAAAACGCCCTCCGATAGATAACGATTTTCCTCTGAAAGCCTCTGAAACTTTCCGCTTTCACTCTCCACCGTACACGGTGGCCGACGGCAACCTTCCGACGACCATGGTGGTGGGAGGTGCGACTAGGTGAGTTTTGTTATCCTCGACACGCTGGTCACGAAAATGGGGTTAACCGGAGTTGAATTGCTTGGTTTTACTGGGATCTAAGAAAATCAAAGTTGGTTAGTGGCAGAACTTCTTCTGTAAAATCAAAGACACAAATGATGATAAAAATTGATTAAATTGGTACCTATGGAATCTACGTCGCATGAGCTTTCCAATGATACCAAGTTTGGCCGAAATGAAGGTTGGATGTGGTTGGAACGAGAACTCAAAGTAGGGTTCGCAAAAATGGAAAAAAAAAAAAAAAAAAAAAAGAGAGAGAGAGCGCGCGTCTGACGTCGGGAGGAAGAAGAAGACAAATTATATAATCCCAAAAAATTACAATTTGGCCTCTCAACTATTTATAAATTACAACTTTAAATTAAAACTTTAAAAATCTAACTTTTTGACCCTTGCACTTTTATACAATTTCCATAAAATTTTTCAATTTTACCTTTAAGAAAATTTAAGGTTTTTACAGCATTGGTTGATGACAAAAATGACATTTGGTGATGAAATACTTGAAGAGATTTGCTTGAGATCTCTTGATCCCCTCTCTAATATCCACTTAAAACCACTAATTCTTCCACCAATAAAATGGCTCCAAGTGGCTCTCTAATATCTACAAACTAAATTATACTTGGCTTATATCTATTGGTGAAACTTTTATAACCTTTTGACTTTGGTTGTGAGCTTATCTCACCCTATACTCTCCCATATCATTTTTAATACTCTTGGGTCCTCTAATCGACATCTCACTCGCGATGCGAAAATAAATTAAATTTTAAAGACTACTACTGGAGAGATACTAGTAAACCGTAATCATAATAGAAGGTTTACATTCATATACTTACACATAAAAAGAGGCTGGTAACAAAAGTGACTAGCCATATAACAACGGATTTGTATTTACTAATAAAAACTGCAAATTATTCTAACATATACTGCCACAAAGACTTTTTCGCTCAGAGAACTCTAGTATTCCAAAGTTTACCTCTGCACAAAGAAATATACAGTATAAGAACTTGAATTAAAAAAAAAGAAAAGAAAAATTAATCTTGTAAATACAATTATACAATTACAAGGAAGTTGAATTGACAGGACCTGACCTAGATTCCCTTTATTGAACCCAATGGGCCTGCCAGGCACCCCACGAGACCTTTTCGAGGTCCAACTAATAAGACCCAAAAGGACATCGTGGAGCGAACCCGTATCTACAAACAACTTGCTAAGCAATGTATCTGAAAACATTTCCATAATTATAGCTAATAACATTATTTAAAGTAGACATGTCAACGTGATTACATAAAATATCCACGAAATATTGTTCAATCTTTAGAATACGTATAATAGCACAATCAATAATAACATTAAAACTCAATGGTTACAAAAGAAAATAAAATGTTGCATCGTTAGACGTCTAACCCGCCTAGTTGCATTGTCAGACGTCTAACCCGCTTGGTTTGATCGCGGCGGACTGGTACCCTGATTCCTTGTTCCTGCACCTGGGAGGTTTTTGTAACATAAAACCAAAACAGTTTGTAAGCTATAAAGCCTAGTGAGTGCAAACGAGTTTTGCTTAACCTAAGTTTTATAAATTTCCTCCCAAAAAATATTTTTCTTAAAATACTTTATTTTCTGAAAACTTGGATTTTATAAATTTTCCTTTAATATTTCAAAAGCTTTTCTAAAATACTTTCTAAAATGTTTTCTTTCAAAAATCTGTTTTTCATGATATGCTCCTATTTCTAAACTTGGTACTAATAGGGAACCTAAGGAAAGCTACAACCATATGGGTAGACCAGCTTCACTTAGTGTGGGGGTGCCACGTGGCGGAATATCTATCATTGCACATCGTGACAAAGCTATAAAGGCATTTCGCTACTGTGTGGCGAAACTATTATCGCACATCGCACGCGAGACAATACCCCATAAGTGTAGATGGCGATTCGACTGACATGACAGACTCTATCCCCCCGACGTTAGCAGGACTAACCCCCCTAACACTTGCCCTACACTGTGGGGTATACCGACCGAGTCTAATGCTAGAAGGTCTGTCTATTAATAAGTTTAGGCCATTTCACTAGTCTTTGAAAATCTTTACTTTTTTTTTTTTTTACTCTTTCTATATTTCAAATAAGCTAATCTTTCATGATAAATATAAACTATTGATGAGCTAAAAATAATTTATGAGAATCTATATAATACTTGCAAAAATTCTGGAAAATATTTAACATAAAGAAAATCTTTTCACACTCACTGCTTGCTGTCCTATTCACTTGCATCACTGCTCCAGCGACCTCCTCAGCTCGCCTGATCATCTATATTTTATCACAAATAAAACCTTCACTTAGCTAGCTGAACTATTTTCTTAAATCTTCAAATTACATACGAGCTGCTAGAAACTGTAGCACTGCCAATCCAGCTCGAGCTGCAAGCTCGCACCTCAGCTCTCCCTAGCTCGCGCCTTCAGCGAGCTCTTACCTTGCACAGTTCAGCCCGAACTGAGGGCATTCATCTTAGCGAGCTCGCTAAGCTCACTCTCTCAGAGAGTTGTCAGCTCCCATTAGCTCAGGTTGCTCCTCAACCCCTCTCAGCTCGCCCTTGCGAGCTATTGCCTTAGGCCAACTTTGGCCAGGCACCTTTGATGGGTTGCGACCTCACTCAGCTCCTCTTGTGAGCTCGTACTCCAGCCCAGTCCAGATAGGTGAGATGAAGAACAATAGGCATAGCTCAGCTCGCTCTCCAATCATCCATCTCGACTAGCTGAAATACACCAAGGGCCTTCTCCAGCTCGCACCTCGCGAGCTCCTGCCTTGGCTCACGCAGCTTATTATCTAACACCTCATTATTAGTTTTTCACCAAATTATCAGGTCGCGACCTCATCAGGTTCAACGACAAAACTAAATCATCTAAAATTGTAAATAAACCACCACAAAATCAACATCATTCTCAACTATTTCACTTACCAGACTCTCGTTATGCCTTTTGCCTTGCCTCCTCACACACTTACTACCTCAAATCACCAAATCTACATATCAAAGATTCCATTAATCACTTGTTACCAGAAGCTGTTACTCGATAGCTTTTTATCAACACAAAACCATAAAAACTTTATTCTTTTTCACATAAACCTTACCAGATCTGGTTCCTTACATTTAAATCAGCTTGATCTTCCTAAAAAATGACAGAAATCCGCTTAAGATCGCTGTAGATTTGCCATCTCTTTCTTCCGCCGACAATAACTCTCTCCTTCTTTCTCTTTTTCGGATTTTCCTTCTGCCGATATACACACCACATACCTATATTTATAGGCATGGGTTAAGCTCGATCTCACCCTTAGACTTCTTTAAAATTATGTTTTTACTAGATTCTAAAGAATTCTTTATTCTTCCCCAATGTCCTTGTCCTTTCTCATTATTTACAATCTTGGCATTGCTTATAAAATCCTTTATTTTTACTATTTTACCATCAACTGTTAATATTTAATTTTTCTCCCAATCATCCCGGAAACTCTATAAAATTAAATTGCACTTCCAAACACTCTAAAAATCCTTTAATTATATTATAAATAAAATTTATATCATCCGGTGCATAGATATAATACAACTTGGGAGAGGGCGTTACACGAATGCTTATGTAATTAACATATAAATAAAAGAGAAGACCTAGGAGAGAGTAGAAAAACTTTAAATGAAGATTAATTAAGAAATGCAACATGTTGGACCATACACTTAAATAATAAAATTAAGTTGAATTATAGATTAGTGAATGATATGATACATACATTACGACATTGCCAAATATTTAATATAGAAAGACATCCAATAATATATATGGTCTTGCAGTCCATGTCAATCATGTCGCATTTTGGAGGAAGTTTATTAGCTTTCTTCTCATCAACACCCCAGTCTGCTGGACCCTTCTTGAAGCACTCACACATTGCTGCGGTATTAGCTAGTGTGGTGCACCTATCATGCACTATTTTCAGGCTAGCACAACATATAGAAACTGGCTTGGGTGCTTTCCCCAACATGAATATTTTGCATGGTGTCAATAGTGTCAGAGGCTGTAGTGCCTCACATCACATAATTATTTTGGTCCGACACTGTTAATACATGGTTGGGCAAAAAATTAAGAAAGAAGTTTTGAAAAGTGCATTATACTTTATTAAATGCATAGTGCATTGAGGCATTTGATGCCACCAACATACTCGATTCTTTCATGTTTGAGAAAATGAAGCCCTTCGTCTTCTGTTTCTTATTTTTCAAAAATTTTAAAAAGTTATTGAGTGCTACATGTTAGTGCTATAGATATAAACTCAGCAAATGAATTGGTAACATTGAGATCAAAACTTCAACTTGTATTAATGAAGTTGTCTGGTTGCTCGAAAGATATCGTGTTTACAATAGTAGTATTATATTTTTTTTTTCATTATTGATTAGAAAATTATTAAACCAACTATAACTACAAAATTTGGTAATTCTCATATAGTTATGATAGTTAAATCAATTAATCAAAAAATTCATAGAAATCGCAAATTAAGAAAAATATAAGTAATGTCATTCAATTAAAGTATTTTGATACACAAATAAGATGCACAAAGTCGATGATATCATCTATCTAGTTTCCAAATATCATATACTTTTAGAACTACATGACTCTTTTATTTCATTAATAGAATCCTGACCAACAACGTTATAGCTTGGTTAATACCATCCAATCCTGCAAAACAAAAAGAAAAACACAAGGAGTCAGGAGAACTATCTTCATCGAACTTAGCACACACAAAAGGAGAAACAATTTTTACTAGAATGAGCATATATATATCAACATTATTTCTATTATGTAACATACTGTTTAAATATAGAATAATATACTACATCAATTTATTAAAGACATGTTAGGGAAACAAGATATACGTACTTTGAGCAGTCGATGTCTGCTGTGATGGGGAATGGAAGTGACACCCCACATAATTTAGGAAGAGCCCCAGCATTTTTAGTATCAACCTTAAAAGATCCTGCTGCTTTCTTCAAGCATTCACAGAGTGCTTGGAGATCTGGTTTGGTCGTGGCCATGGCCTTCTCATTTGCCACGGCCACACAACATAGTGGGGAGGGCTTGTCTGCCCCTTGAGCCAAGAATGGCAAGCAAGGTGCCAATGTGATTACAGCCCTTGGGCATGATATCAATGCTTGCACATAATTTGCAGTACTCACTACCATAACCACAATAGTAGCCAAAGCTAGAATAGACTTAGCCACCATCATTTTCTTCTCCGATCACTTAATGAACAAAATATTAACTGTTATAAAATTAAAAAGAATTCAATTTGCTTTAGTGGAGAAGAATGTGGGACTTCGGTTGTACTTATAGCAAAAATTCTTGGGTAAAGCCTTGGCCACGTTTGGCATGTGGATTGAATTAGATTAGATTGGATTAGAATAAATTGGATTGGATTGGGTTGACTTTGAAAAATATTGTCCCATGTTTAGTAGAACTTGTGATTGGATTAAAATTATATCATATTTTATTTGATGTTAGGATTGGAATAAAATTAATTTTCATATTTTATAATTTACTGAAAATTAATTTTTTTTTAAATTGAAAAAAAATTAAGTGGAGAGGGAATTTTCATTCCTAAACCCATTAAATTCCTCCATTTTGGTTGGAAATCAGCATTTCCATGAGAGAAGGATCTAAGAGACTTTGGGATTGAGTTTAGAATCCCACCCATTTCTCTTCAAATATGGGATTTGAGAGATTGAGCTATTTTGAATCTCGTACCCACCTCAGATCCCATGATCTGAGCATAGCCGAGAGTTTAATATGCATTTGACAACCCTTTGATCACATGCTATTTACTAATAGAAAAGTATTTAAAGTTTTATTATCATTAATTATATGCTTTTATTTTACTGAAATTAGGCAATTGTAATAAAGCTTCGACTCGCTTGGGTTTATATATTATCTATTTTATCGTTTTTCTAACAATATATATATATGGGACAAGATCGGGGCACAAATTTTGACATTTTGACATAATTTTTCAATCACTGGATTTAAAATAATGAATGGTGTAGATTAGTTATTAATTTTAAATTTGTATACTTCACCTTATTTTATCTCTAACTTTTATTCAAATAAAAAAATATTAATTCAATTTTCATTTAATCTTTTTTTCTTTTCAGTTAACCAAATCATGCAAACAATATATGACTTTAAAGCTCTCAACATGAACTTTCAATTAAGATTTATATTACATATGTTTAAACAAACATATTAATTAGAATTTCTCAAAATAAAAAATCAATTAAAAATAAATAAATAAGAGAAATAGAGAATAGGATAGAACATAAATAAAGAGAGAAAAAATGGTGCACATGCAATAATCTAGTGTAATACAGCTCTCCAACAACTTTCCTCTTCTCAAAAAAAAAAAAAAAACGATTTGCATCTTTCATTACCTTTCAATCCAACGGTTGAAAAATCATATCAAAACTTGTGTCAAAATTTTTGTCTCTTGATCTTGTCCCTATATATCTATTAAAAACAAACTACGTATAATTATAGTGGGTCCAAACTTCAATATAATTGCTTATAAAAATGTGTATATTAAATTACTAAGGGGCATGTTTGCGGTGGTTTTTTAAAACCATTTTTAAGCTATTTGAGCCCAAAAACTATTGCAAAAGCTACTTGAATGAAAATTTAAAATGGGCTTTTATCATTCAAAAGTCCTTTGGAAGGAAGTCAGCCCTTGTGGCTTTTGAAAAAAAACTTATACCTCTCTTATTCTAATGTCAGTAGCCTAAAATAAAAGGTATCCAGAACAGACATTAGAATATATATATACATACATATAGATATATATAGCCCAAATTTTCCTTGATATTACAAGTATGTGCTAGTATATGGTATGGAGTCGTTTAACTAAGTTAGAAAAATTATAAAGGGCACTTTTATTTGTATAAAACTTTCAAATTTATCTTTCAAAAGACTTTCATATACTTACACATAAAAAGAGGCTGGTAACAAAAGTGACTAGCCACATAACAACAGATTTGTACTTACTAATAAAAACTCCAAATTATTCTAACATTTACTGCCGCAAAGACTTTTTCGCTCAGAAAACTCTAGTATTCCAAAGTTTACCTCTCCATAAAGAAATATACAGTACAAGAACTTGAATTTTAAAAAAAAAAGAAAAGAAAAATGAATCTTGTTAATACAATTATACAATTACAAGGAAGTCGAATGCTTATGTAATTAACATATAAATAAGAGAGAAGACCTAGGAGAGAGTAGAAAAACTTTAAATGAAGATTAATTCAAGAATTTAACATGTTGGACCATACACTTATATAGTAAAATTATGTTGAATTGTAGATTAGTGAATGATATGATACATACATTACGACATTGCCAAATATTTAATATAGAAAGACATCCAATAATATCTATGGTCTTGTAGTCCATAGCAGTCATGCCGCATTCTGGAGGAAGTTTATAACTTTCTTCTCATTAACACCCCAGTCTACTGGACCCTTCTTGAAGCACTCACACATTGCTGCGGTATTAGCTGATATGGTGCACCTATCATGCACTGTTTTAGGGCTAGCACAACATATAGAAACTGGCTTGGGTGCTTTCCCCAACACAAATGCTTTGCATTGTGTCAACAGTGTCAAGGGCTATAGTGCCTCATATCACATAATTATTTTGGTCTGACATTGTTAATACATGGTTGGGCAAAAAATTAAGAAAGAAGTTTTGAAAAGTGCATCATACTTTATTAAATGCATAGTGCATTGAGGCATTTGATGCCACCAACATACTCGATTCTCTCATATTTGAGAAAATGAAGCCCCTCGTCTTCTGTTTCTTATTTTTCAAAAATTTTAAAAAGTTATTGAGTGCTACATGTTAGTGCTATAGATATAAACTCAGCAATTGAATTGGTAACATTGAGATCAAAACCTCAACTTGTATTAATGAAGTTTTCTGGTTGCTTGAAAGATATCGTGTTTATGATAGTAGTATTATAGTTTTTTTTTTTTTTTTTTCATTATTGATTAGAAAATTATTAAACCAACTATAACTAAAAAATTTGGTAATTCTCATATAGTTATGGTAGTTAAATCAATTAATCAAAAAATTCATAGAAATCGCAAATTAAGAAAAATATAAGTAACGTCATTCCATTAAAGTATTTTGATACACAAATAAGATGCACAAAGTCGATGATATCATCTATCTAGTTTCCAAATATCATATACTTTTAGAACTACATGACTCTTTTATTTCATTAATAGAATCCTGACCAACAACGTTATAGCTTGGTTAATACCATCCAATCCTGCAAAACAAAAAGAAAAACACAAGGATTCAGGAGAACTATCTTCATCGAACTTAGCACACACAAAAGGAGAAACAATTTTTACTAGAATGAGCATATATATATCAACATTATTTCTATTATGTAACATACTGTTTAAATATAGAATAATATACTACATCAATTTATTAAAGACTTGTTTGGGAAACAAGATATACGTACTTTGAGCAGTCGATGTTTGCTGTGATGGGGAATGGAAGTGACACCCCACATAATTTAGGAAGAGCCCCAGCATTTTTAGTATCAACCTTAAAAGATCCTGCTGCTTTCTTCAAGCATTCACAGAGTGCTTGGAGATCTGGTTTGGTCGTGGCCATGGCCTTCTCATTTGCCACGGCCACACAACACAATGGGGAGGGCTTGTCTGCCCCTTGAGCCAAGAATGGCAAGCAAGGTGCCAATGTGATTACAGCCTTTGGGCATGATATCAATGCTTGTACATAATTTGCAGTACTTACTACCATAACCACAATAGTAGCCAAAGCTAGAATAGACTTAGCCGCCATCATTTTCTTCTCCGATCACTTAATGAACAAAATATTAACTGTTATAAAATTAAAAAGAATTCAATTTGCTTTAGTGGAGAAGAATGTGGGACTTTGGTTGTACTTATAGCAAAAATTCTTGGGTAAAGCCTTGGCCACGTTTGGCATGTAGATTGAATTAGATTATATTGGATTAGAATAAATTGGATTGGATTGGGTTGACTTTGAAAAATATTGTCCCATGTTTGGTAGAACTTATGATTGGATTAAAATTATATCATATTTTATTTGATGTAGGATTGGAATAAAATTAATTTTCATATTTTATAATTTATTGAAAATTATTTTTTTTTATATTGGAAAAAAAATTAAGTGGAGAGGGAATTTTCATTCCTAAACCCATTAAATTCCTCCATTTTGGTTGGAAATCAACATTTCCATGAGAGAAGGATCTTAGAGACTTTGGGCTTGAGTTTAGAATCCCATCCATTTCTCTTCAAATATGGGATTTGAGAGATTGAGCTATTTTGAATCTCGTACCCAACTCAAATCCCATGATCTAAGCATAGCCAAGAGTTTAATATGCATTTGACAACCCTTTGATCACATGCTATTAACTAATAGAAAAGTATTTAAAGTTTTATTATCATTAATTATATGCTTTTATTTTACTGAAATTAGGCAATTGTAATAAAGCTTCAACCCGCTTGGGTTTATATATTATCTATTTTATTGTCTTTCTAACAGTATATATATGGGGCAAGATCGGGGGCACAAATTTTGACACAATTTTTCAATCATTGGATTTAAAGTAATGAATGGTGTAGATTAGTTATTAATTTTGAATTTGTATACTTCACTTTATTTTATCTCTAACTTTTATTCAAATAAAAAACTATTAATTCAATTTTCTTTTAATCTTTTTTTGATAAGACATTTTCAAGCAAGCAGTTAAGAAAATGCAAAGAATGGTGAAAGAATTTAAATTTATTCAGCATCTTTAAAGGTGTTAAATAACCATGATTCAACTTAAAAACTAGGAAAGCAATTAGGATTGCTCAAAATATGTGTAACATCCTGCTTTATTCTGACCATTATTTAAGATAACAAATAACCAACATGACTAAACAAACCAATATTGACTAACTAACAAAGATGTAACACTTGGAACTAAGTCCAATATCTAACTCTGCATGAACACACGTTGAGAAGAAACAGTGAAACATTATGGCATTATAAAGTAAATGTTGGATGTAACATTTTTTTTCATGCAGTTAACCAAATCATGCAAACAATATATGACTTTAAAGCTCTCAACATGAACTTTCAATTAAGATCTATATTACATATGTTTAAACAAACATATTAATTAAAATTTCCCAAAATAAAAAAATCATTGAAAATAAATAAATAAAGAAACAATAGAAAGAACATAAATAAAGAGAGAAAACATGGTGCACATGCAATAACCTAGTGTAACACAGCTCTCCAACAACTTTCCTCTTCTAAAAAAAAAAATTGATTTGCATCATTCATTACCTTTCAATCCAACGGTTGAAAAATCATGTCAAAACTTGTGTCAAAATTTTTGTCTTCCAATCTTGTCCCTATATATATATAAAACAAACTTAGTATAATTATAGTGGGTCCAAACTTTAATATAATTGCTATAAAAATGTGTGATATTAAATTACTAAGGGGCATGTTTGCGGTGGTTTTTTAAAACCATTTTTAAGCTATTTGAGCCCAAAAACTATTTCAAAAACTATTTGAATGAAAATTTAAAATGGGATTTTATCATTCAAAAATCCTTTGGAAGGAAGTCGGCCCTTGTGGCTTTTGAAAAAAAGCTTATACCTCTCTTATTCCAATATCAGAATCCTAAAATAAAAGGTATCCTAAGCAGACCTTAGAATATATATAGATTGATATATATATCCTAAATTTTCCTTGATATTACAAGTATGTGCTAGTATATGGTATGGAGTCGTTTAACTAAGTTTGAAAAATTATAAAGGGCACTTTTATTCGTATAAAACTTTCAAATTTATCTTTCAAAAGACTTTCATATACTTACACATAAAAAGAGGCTGGTAACAAAAGTGACTAGCCATATAACAACAAATTTGTATTTACTAACAAAAACTTCAAATTATTCTAACATATACTGCCACAAAGACTTTTCGCTCAGAGAACTCTAGTATTCCAAAGTTTACCTCTGCACAAAGAAATATACAGTACAAGAACTTGAATTTAAAAAAAAAGAAAAAAAAATTAATCGCGTAAGTACAATTATACAATTACAAGGAAGTCGAATGCTTATGTAATTAACATATAAATAAGAGAGAAGACCTAGGAGAGAGTAGAAAAACTTTAAATGAAGATTAATTCAGGAATGTAACATGTTGGACCATACACTTATATAGTAAAATTATGTTGAATTATAGATTAGTGAATGATATAATACATACATTACGACATTGCCAAATATTTAATATAGAAAGACATCCAATAATATCTATGGTCTTGTAGTCCATGATAGTCATGCCGCATTCTAGAGGAAGTTTATTAGCTTTCTTCTCACCAACACTCCAATCTGCTGGACCCTTCTTGAAGCACTCACACATTGCTGCGGTATTAGCTGGTGTGGTGCACCTATCATGCGTTTTTTTCAGGCCAGCACAACATATAGAAACTGGCTTGGGTGCTTTCCCCAACACGAATGTTTTGCATCGTGTCAACAGTGTCAGGGGCTGTAGTGCCTCACATCACATAATTATTTTGGTCCAACACTGTTAATACATGGTTAGGCAAAAAATTAAGAAAGAAGTTTTGAAAAGTGCATTATACTTTATTAAATGCATAGTGCATTGAGGCATTTGATGCCACCAACATACTCGATTCTATCATATTTGAGAAAATGAAGCCCCTCGTTTTCTGTTTCTTATTTTTCAAAAATTTTAAAAAGTTATTGAGTGCTACATGTTAGTGCTATAGATATAAACTCAACAATTGAATTGGTAACATTATGATCAAAACCTCAATTTGTATTAATGAAGTTGTCTGGTTGCTTGAAAGATATCGTGTTTATAATAGTAGTATTATATTATATATATTTTATTTTTTATTGATTAGAAAATTATTAAACCAATTATAACTATAGAATTTGGTAATTCTCATATAGTTATGACAGTTAAATCAATTGATCAAAAAATTCATAGAAATTGCAAATTAAGAAAAATATAAGTAACGTCATTCAATTAAAGTATTTTGATACACAAATAAGATGCACAAAGTCGATGATATCATCTATCTAGTTTCCAAATATCATATACTTTTAGAACTACATGACTCTTTTATTTCATTAATAGAATCCTGACCAACAATGTTATAGCTTGGTTAATACCATCCAATCCTGCAAAACACAAAGAAAAACACAAGGAGTCAGGAGAACTATCTTCATCGAACTTAGCACACACAAAAGGAGAAACAATTTTTACTAGAATGAACATATATATCAACATTATTTCTATTATTTGACATATTGTTGAAATATAGAATAATGCACTATATCAATTTATTAAAGACTTGCTAGGGAAAAAAGATATACGTACTTAGAGCAGTCGATACCTGTCATGATGGGGAATGGAAGTGACACCCCACAAAATTTAGGAAGAGCACCAGCATTTTTAGTATTTACCTTAAAAGATCTTGCTGCTTTCTTCAAGCATTCACAGAGTGTTTGGAGATCTGGCTTGGTCGTGGCCATGGCCTTCTCATTTGCCACGGCCACACAACATAGTGGGGAGGGCTTGTCTGCCCCCTTAGCCAAGAATGGCAAGCAAGGCGCCAATGTGATTACAGCCTTTGGGCATGATATTAATGCTTGCACATAATTTGTAGCATTTACTACCATAACCACAATGGCAACCAAAGATAGAATTGACTTATCCATCATCATTTTCTTCAAAATTTCAATAATGATCACTAAATGAACTAAATGTTAACTATTATAAAATTGAAAACAATTCAGCTTGCTTTAGTGGTGAAGATGTGGGATTTCGATTGTATTTATAGCAAAAATTCTTGGATAGAGTCTTGGCTATGTTTGACACATAGGATTAGATTGAGTTGATTAGATTGGATTGGAATGAAGTAGATTGGATTGGTTTGAATTGAAAAATACTATCTCTCGTTTGGTAAAACTTGGGACCATATTAAAATTATACTATATTATATTCGTTATAGTTTGGGATTCGATTAGAATAAAGTTAATGTAAATATTTTATAATATACTTAAATTTAATTTTTAAAAAATACTTTAAATTTTTAAATTATAAAATTAGGTGGAGATCGAATGTTCTTTCGCAAACCTATCAAAATCCCATCATTTTGGTTTGGGAATGAGCATTCCTATGGGAGAAGGATTCGAAGGAATTTGGGTTTGGGTTTAGAATCCTATCCATTGCTCTCCATATATGAAATGTTCATTATCAAACCTATCAAATCCCACCACTTTGGGATATGGATCATGTATATAAAACTTCAAGATTGAAGAAGAATTATTGATAGATTATCTAAGATGTAGATATGGGTAATGCATTCAATTTTCAGAAACCTTAATTAGTGTATATATATGTATTTTCTCTTTTTGATGATACATTAAGAGGGGTGTATTCAACTTAAGATTTCATTGAAATTTAAATGATTTTAAAAGTTTAGATGTATAAAATGCCGATTTGAATGAATTCCATTGAAATCTAGGTATATTTAATTCAAATTTATATAAAATTTATTAAAATCTAAGTATATTAAATTCATATTATATAGAATTTAATAAAATCTAGGTTTTTTTTTTTTTTTTTTTTTTAAGTTACTGACTTCATAGATTTCATTTAAGTGATGAATTTGGATGGAGTTTAAAATGATTTTTATGAAAAAAAAAGTTTGTAACAAATCTTACAATTTTCCTCTAGATTTAAATAAATTTCTTAAAGAATTATAATAAAATCAATATGAAGTCTATAAAATCTTTGAATTTCACCATTATTTAAATAATAATAATAATAATAATTCATCAAACTCTAATAAACTCTAGATTGAATACATCAGTCACATATTTTAAATTTTCACATTAGAGGCATTGCATAGTTTGATTTTAGGAATTAGCACACATTTTGAAAATTAGATGCATTTCTTGAATTGGCATACTTCGACTTTGAGAAGAGATTTCACATTACATGGAATTCGAAAACTAGATGTATCAAATGGGCAGTTTGGGCCTTAAATTTTTGGCTTGTGTCCTTATTGCAGGATACCTTTAACTCAACACTACCCTCTAATAAGACTCTTATAATAAGACTTTGAACACAAACTTAGCCTCAATTTGAGGATCAATTGTAGATCGAGCTTGGGCCATGTGGTCCATTTGACAATTCTAAATGATGTGGTATGTGAGTTGTCAAAATTATATTAATTATTATATTATCTCATGATTTATAAAATTTTGATAACTCACATACCACATCATTTGAGTATAAATTTTGACAAAATTTTTGAGAAGCCTAGCATTATTTATAAAGAAATTAATTGACGATTAATAATATTATTTAAATAAAATACAACATAAAATTCCACTAATACACAATTTTTTTTATTATCGTCAATGTTGCAGCCACTCTAACCTAAAACATTATTAAATCAAATGAAGATTATTTACTATAATAGCCTATAAAACAATAACAACATTCCATTAATATTAAGTCAACATACATATCGAACCGATTTTTAACTTTACAATGGCACAAAAGTAGCTAGCTTTTCACAAGCAATGCAACCACAATAATATCGTAGGAATACAAAATTTTTTCACTCAACTAATATGGTTATTATATATGGACATTGTCATATCAATATTAATTTAAGAGTAATGTTGTAGCGCCCTCTCCCAAGTTGTACTGTATCTATGTACGGGATAAGATAAATTTTATTTATAAATAATAAAAAAGATTTTTAGAGTATTTGGAAGTACAATTTAATTTTTATAGAGTTTCTGGGATGTTTGGGAGAAAGATTAAATATTAAAAATTGAGGATAAAATGGTAAAATAAAAGATTTTTTAAAGAATGACAAAATTATAAATATGAGGAAAGGATAAGGACATTGGGGAAAAATTAAAAATTCTCTAGAATCTAGTAAAAGTGTAATTTTAAATAAGTTGAAGGGTGAAATCAAGCTTAACCCACGCCTATAAATATAAGTGTGTGGTGGGTATATTGGCAGAAGAAAATTTGGAAAGGAAAGAGAGAGGAAGAGAAGTTGTCGCCGGCAGAAGCAAGAGGGGGGATCTGCAATTGTGCCAACTGATTTCTGCTATTTTTGAGGAGGATAGAAGAAGATTTAAAGAGCAGATTTGGTAAGATTCAAGTAATAAGAATGAGTTTTTATGATTTTATGTTAGTGAAAAGCTGTCGAGTAACAACTTCTGGGTTTGTAAGCATTTAACGAGATTTTTGGTGTATAGATCTGGTGGACTGAAGTTGTAAGCGAGAGAAAAAGCAAGACAAAAGGCTAAGCAAGGGTTGGTAAGTGAAATAGTTGAGAATGATGTCAAATTGTGGTAGTTTGATTTTGATTTGGGATGATTTGGTTTGTGTCGCTGAACTTGATGAGGTCATGACTTGAGATTTTGGTGAACTGATGATATGTTGATTTATTTAGTATGCGTGAAATGAGGTCGAGATGTATTTATAGTAATGTGAAATATAAGTCTGAAGAAAAGAGTGTTAGGAGTAGGCATACATGAGTCAAGGCAGGAGCTTACGATGTGCGAGCTAGAGAAGAACCTTAGTGCATTCAGCTGGATAAGATGGTTGATTGGAGAGCAAGCTGGGCTACACCTGTTGCTCTCCACCTCACCTGTCTAGACTAGGCTGGAGTGCAAGCTCGTAAAAGAAAGCTCATCATGGATGCTTGACTGAGCTGACCACGGCTGTAGCTTGCAAGGGCGAGCTGAAAGGTATGAGGAGCGACCTGAGCTAGAAAAAGAACTCAGTTCGCTAAGGGAGTGAGCTAAGCTCGCTCATTAAAGGTGGATGCCCTTGGTTCGGGCTATATTGAGTAACATAAGAGCTCGCTGAGGGGCAAGCTGAGGTGCGAGCTTGCAGCTAAAGCTGGACTGATAGTATTGCAGTCCTTAGTAGCTCATATGGATTAGGAGTTAGAGATAATAATTTAGCTAGCTAAGTGAAGGTCTCATTTGTGAATAAGTGTAGATGATAGCGAGTTGAGAGGAAGTTGCCGAGGAGGTCGCGGAAGCATTAGCGCAAGTAAATAGGACAGCAAGCAGTGAGTGTGAAAAAATTTTTCTTATGTTAAATGCTTTTCAGATTTTTCTGCATTTATTATATAAATTCTCATAAATTATTTAAGCCCATCAACAGTTCATGTTTAGCATGAAAAATTAACTTATTTGAAATATAGAAGAGTAATAAAAAAAAAAAAAAAAGAGTAAAGATTTTCAAGGACGAGTGGAACGACCCAAGCTTATTGGTAGATAGACCTTCTAGCATTAAACCCGGTCGATATATCTCACAATCTAAGGCAAGTGTTAGGAGAGTTAGTCCTACTAACATCGGAGGGATAAAGTCCGTCATGTCTGTTGAGTAGCCTTTTATACCATGGGGTATTGTCTCACTTGCGATGTGCGTTGATAGTTTTACCACGCAGTAGCGGGGTGTCTTTGTAGCTTTGTCACGGTGTGCGATGATAGCTATTCTGCCACGTGACCCCCATACTGAGCGGAGCTGGTTTACCCATTCATGTGGTTGTAGCTTTCCTTGGGTTCCTTATTAGTATAAATTTTAGTAAGAGCAGCATACCATTAGTAGCTATGCAGTGATATCGTTGCGTCTGGCTACTTACATGTCCGATGGAGCCCCTTCTAATTGATTGCTCGTTCTTGCACCTGGGAAGGATTTTTCAAAAACACATAGCAAGAATGGTGAGTATAAAACTTAGTGAGTGGATAGCTTTTTCAACTAAAATATCCTTTTATAAAATGTATATGTCCTCCCAAAATAATTTGGGAACTAATAATTTTCTCATAACTTTATTAAAATTACGAAACTAATTAATTCTTATAAACTTTTATTTATTTCTCGAAACTAGAAATAAATTTCTAATTTAATAAATTTCACGCCTATTGACGTGTTTTTCTCTGTTATCTCGCCAAAGACAACCCAGAGAAACTTAGCCCTATTGTGACGAAATTTCTCATCGTCATTAGAGCTCGAGAATGCTACCATATGTAGTCACAGATGTGGGAAACTCTTGGGGTTGCGATTCCTCTCCCAACATCAGGCAGATCTACACTACCATATATGTGTAGAGAGCGACTCATAGACGCAAACTCAACCCCCCTAAAGCTAATAGCTATCCCAACCATCTTGCCATACACGCAATGGTATTATGGTCGGGTATACTGGGAATTAAGGTAAACCAAAGACATCTAAAATTCTTTCCTGTACCTGTAACTTTCTTTTCTAATATCACTTTATAATCGAAATTACTTTCGAAATATCTTATCAATTTGATTTCATGCATATATATATATATATATATATCAAAAGCTTACTAATTTACTTTGCCTAAAAATAAATACAGTTACAATATAAATTCAAGAAATACACATGCATAATAAAACTTAAAAATATGCTACAATTTAGTTAAACATCATAGCTTGAAATAATGTAAATAACCTCTCATTAAAACAACTCAATACTAAAATATATGGTTGCTAACATGAATAATCAACTTATAAATTCATCAAAACTTTTAAAATAAAACCATCCACTATTGTGAGCTCACGGAAACACACACTTTAGGTTCCCTTCAGTTCCGGATTACCTACGTTATTTCGGATTCCACCTTTAGACAACATTGCCACTAATCCAACCATACTTTTCCAACTTAAATCTCTCATTAAAATTAATTCAACAATCCTATATTCACTTAAATAAATGTTTAACACAATAATACTAATTAACCAATTAATCACAATTCAACATATATTTTCAACACTTTCACCATTTTACCATATTTCCAACCAATTATTCTAACATCATTTCTTTTGATTTCCTTTGCACCAAATCACTCAAATACATCCTAAACATCACTAAAACACATCAAAAAGGATAGAATAACAAATTTACACCCATTCTTGAACTTAACCAAATTAACACCCAAACTTTTCAATTTCATTTTTCTTTCATTCATTTAATACCAAATCAACTCAAATTTATTCCAACACATAAACCCTAACTCACCTTACTAAAATAGCTCAACCCAAACTCCTTGATGTTTTCCTTCCCTTCCAAAATCAAATTGATGATGATCAACCTCTAAACAACTCACAAAATTTATCACATAAATCCCATATCATCAAACTTTAAAAACCCATTCAAAATCACTATCAATTAACATCAAAATAAAATCATTTAACTTACAAATCTTTCCTCACTTCTTCTTGATTCTTTAGGGGTGATAATAAGAGTAGAAAGTGGATGAAATCACCTTGAAACCATGGCCTCTACTTCCTCTTTCTTCTTCTTCTTCACAGCATCACTCTCTTATTATTATTATTATTTTCTCTTTCGGTTTACAACCTCTTCTCACGTTTTGCTCTCTTGTTGACCGAGTATCTCACTTGGTTCAGCTCTCTCATGCATTCCTTTATATAGATTAACTCCCTAATTGTCAAAATTGCCCCTAGAATGACTTTAAAATCACAGAAATACTATTAGTTATGAATAAATTCATTTAATTGGTCCAACCATGCAATCCAATTAATTCACCAATCAATTCCATCCAAATTGGTTTCAATTCAACTAATTACGCTTCTTTTTGACTTAAATGTTTCAACACTTCATTAGTCTATTCTATTTCATATGGATTGTGCTTGTTTAATACTTATCCTTTCATGCACATTTAATAATTCATTTAACTTAAATTTTAATCCTCATTCAACACTAATAAATTCTAAAAATATTCCATAATCATCCTATCATCAAATTAACCATGCAATACTCTAATTGGGTGTCTTAACTTTCTATTCCATGCTTACAAAAAAATTCCATTGGTTTTGAACTCACTAATTTCACAACGTTTCCAACGAAGGTATTTTTATCGATAAATATTCGGAACCCTTAAAATCCAGTTGAACGGACTTTTTTTTACTTCATTTCAATTTCTAATAACTCTAATTCCTATTATAGGGTTTATGATGTCCGGGGTCCATTTTACGAAAATCATTATTCACACGGATACTATTCACCTAAAATACTATTCACTCAAAAATACTATTCATCGAAAAAATTTTATCTCATGAAACTTGAGAAAATTTTTCATTTCCTGAAAATCACTATTCACTCGAAAATACTATTCACATGAAAATACTATTCATTTGAAAATACTATTTCATTCGAAAATATTATTTATCTGGAAAACACTATTTCTCCTAAGGAAATGAAATTCTAGGTTCTACAATTCACCCTTCTTTAAAGAAATTTCGTTCTTGAAATTTAAATAATATACCTGACTTAAATAACTACGGATATTGGCTGCGCATCTGCTCCTCGCGCTCTCACGTGGCTTCTTCTACTGATTGGTTCCTTTGCAGTACTTTTACCAACGGAATGACTTTATTATGAATAACCTGCTCCCTTCTGTCAAGATTCTGAATTGGTACCTCTTCATATGACAGGTTCTCTTTAAGTTCCATTGGTTGTTCTATCAAAACATGTGAAGGATCTGGTAAATACTTGCAGAGCATTGAAATATGGAATACATTGTGAATCTTGGATAGCTCTGCTAGCAACTCGAGTCTATACGCCACTTTTTCCACTCGGCTGATCACCTTATATGGACCAATATAATATGGACTTAACTTACCACATCGTCCAAAACGAATGATCCTTTTCCATGGTGATACCTTCAAGAATACTTTGTCTCTAACCTGGAACTCCAAATCCTTCCTACGCTTATCCGTGTAACTCTTCTATCGGTCCTGGGTGACTTTCAATCTATCTTAGATAATCTTGATCTTATTAGTAGTCATTTGCACAAGCTCTGGTCCAATTAACTTCCTCTCACCAAACTTATACTAACACAATGGCGTCCTGCATCGTCTTCTGTAAAGTGCCTCATAGGTTGCCATACAGATACTGGCTGGATAACTATTGTTATAGGAAAAATCGATCAATGACAAGTAATTGTCCCAGCTTCCTCCAAATTCCCTTACACAGGATCTAAGCATATCTTCCAAGGTCTGAATAGTGCGCTCAGACTGACGGGACCCGAAAAAGACCCCGTAGCACCCCAAAAGAATTCCCACGAACCCTATACTCAACCCGGAGGAACCCCGTCAGGGCACCGGAAAATCATTTAGCTAGATCTTTTAACTTCTTTGATAAGGTGACAATGATAATAATTTTTTCGCTTTTTAATAAAAAATTTCGGCAGCATGCCGTCTATTTTCTAAACTATGCCACCCTGTAAGTTTCAAATACAGTTTATAAAAACATTTCTATGAAATCAATTTCTCAACTTCCAGAGCCTTCGACTCATTTCTCACAACACAACCACAACAAATAATTGAAATCTAAAATTTGAATTTGAGAAAACTTTAATAAAACATTTTTAACTAATGCATCCACTATTTCTTTAAAATATTTACAACTATATACATAAAAATATACATGATCAAAATCACAAAATATGTACATGTAGTAGGTGTCGTCCTATCTGTCCGCCTGCACGTCTGACTGAACCTTGTCGACTGGACGACTAGCTCCTGCCCCTGTGGGAGAATTTTTTAAGAAAACATTTAAAGAAAACTATGAGTATAACTCAATGAGTGGTATAATTTATATAAATTAAAATTCATTTCTGGATAACATATTCTCCCAAAAACAGTTTTTAAAAACTAAAATGCTTTCTAAAGTTCTTTTCTAAAACACTTTCTGAAATCTTTTCTTAAAATCTTTTCTAATGCTCGCCTAAATGGTAACCCAGGGAATATCTACTCATGACGTGGTAGCATATGAAATCTAGCTAACCATTAGGAGTGGGGATCTACCATGTGTAGTTGCCGAAAGCGGGCCCACGCTGCGGACCGACTACACTACCCTATACATGTATACGGATCACTCATGCCTCGTTCACACAAGAGTCGACTAGACTCAAATCTCACTGACTGACTTCCTCTCATCTACCGTATCACGCATAGGGTATTCGATCGGGTACTAAATTGGGGCTAGGGTAAACCATAGACTATTAAAATCTCTTTTTCTTAATACACTAAAACATTCTAATTCTCAAGGCCGTAAGCCTAAAATATTTAATTCTAACACATTCTCATATACATAAATGATAAACTAAAATCTTTATACTAGAATTATAATATAAATTCAATTAATAAATGAATAACTATTTATAATAAATTCTTTTAACTTTAAATAAACTTTAAGAAAATATAAACTTTAAAAACTCGTAGTTCCACTCACTACACATCTTGGGATATAATCCGATCCTCCTCCGTAAGCCTTCAGAACTCTCCGCTTTTACCCTAAAATATCAAATATCCATTTAGGGTCACTTAACTCATTCAAATAATATTCAAAATTAATAAAAATCTCATTTATCTCTATTAATACTCTTTAACGTCCAAACTTTTGGATCTCAATTTCTATTCAATCAGGGTTTTCGAAATCCGTTTTCTCTACATGAATCCTACTTATTCTTTCCTAGGAATACCTTAGTATACTCATTTTCATCGTCGGATGCTCGGAACGAAATTCGCTCTATTTCGCTTACTAATAAAAATCACTTTTCGTCTCAAACGTCTGACAACTTAAAAAATCAATTCTCTAGTGTTTTAACACCCAACTATGATTAAATAAATGGGTTCGAATGTTAAACGAACGCATTTGGAAGGATTTCGGAAAACACTCTTCAACTCGTCCGTTTAGTTCCAAAATCGATCCTAAACTTTTCGTTTTCGAAATCTAACTTCATAAGATCATTTTCTAACCTCTAAAACACCTATCTAATGCCTTAGAATCGAAAACGAAATCAGATCTCCCAAAAACCCATTTTTCCCATTACTTTCTCTCTCTTTTTCGTCTATTTTTCTTCCACCAAATCACTCACAAATCATACCAAAATCATCCTCACAAGTCCTTCTTATCATCCTTAAACTAAAATTTGAAAAAGAAATTAGAGAGAAAATGGGTTTTAACATAAAATACCAAACTTTAAACTGAAATAACTCACCAATTAGGAGATCTTTTCGCTTCAAATTTTTGGGTTAGTTAAAGGAGATGATGAGGAACAACTTTTGTGAAGAAACCTCGACGAAAATCGGACCGGATCTTCCTCTCTCTCCCTCTCTCTCTCTCTCTTTCTCTCTCTTTTTCTTTTTTTTTTTTTCTTTTCTTTTCTTTCTTCTATGGTTCTCGACACAAAAATGGTCTCCTAATGAGACAAAATCCATTTTTATATATATTTATGCTCAATTATAAATTAGTCCCTCAAGAAAATTTCATTTAATCACACCTCAAACTTTCAATAATCTTACTAATACCCAAAAATATATAATTCATTCCTAATCACTTTGTAATCGTACCGGGGTCAACCAAACGACATCCGACTTGCGATACGAAAATATAATAAACTTCAGATAACACTATTGGAGACATATGATTCGACCGTAACTCGAATAGAAGGTTTCTAATACCATAAAATAATAAATTCGAATTCTTATTTCAACAAAACTTTCAATACCTAATCTTTTTGAAAAATATTTCATAAATATTCTACACATATCTTATGACCAATTTAACTTTATAAGCTTCAATTTCGGCTAATACCTCTCATATATACTTGATAAAAAAAAATATTCCTAACCGAAATCTGATCGAATAAACCGATAACTTTTTATACGTATCTATAGCTTAAATACTCGATTTTTATGTCCATTCTCTTTAACTCATTCTCATTCATTTGGATTACACTCCTTAGAACTTCTGCGTATTATGCTCATGTGTGATCCATGCATACTTAACTTAAAATGTCCATTTTGCCCTTTTTATAATCTAATTTCACTTTGACCAGAAAATATTCTGAAAATATTCCATGGTCATCTAATCTTCAAATTGACCATGAAATACTTTAATTGGGTGTCTTATCTATCAATCTCATGCTTCGAAAAAAATTCAATTGGGTTTAAACTAATTAAAACCCATTAATCTCTCAAAAGGGTAATATCGTAATTTTCTTTGGATCGCTTAAAACTGACTTAAATGGTCTTCTTTTTGATATGTTTCTGTTTCTCTATACTCTTCTGCTATTTTCGAACCTTTTCAACCTTTAAGGTCAATTTTCAAAAATTTTACTATTCATCTAAAAATTTCCGTTCGAAAAATACTATTCACCAAAAATTCTTATTTCTTTCTTATACAACACTCAGGGCCTCATAAATATAATTGAATTCTAATTGGGCCCCTTGCACTATTTCTGGACTTTTTATTCTCTATCGGATCGCCGGAAATGAATTATCTGAGGAAACTAGGATCGGGGTTTATCACAGACTGTCCATCTGTCTACGGATGAAATGCTATACTGAAGTGTAATCGAGTGCCTAAAGCTCTTTGTAAGCTTGGCCAAAATCGGGATATAAATCTTGAATCTCTGACTGATACAATGGATACTAGAGCCCCATGAAGCCTGACAATCTCATCCACATACAACTTAGCTTGTCTGTCCAGGGAATATGTACTCTGGATGGATAGGAAGTGGGCTGACTTCGTAAGTCGATCTACTATCACTTATATACTATCATATCTATTCTGACTCCTTGGAAATCCTACCACAAAATCCATGGTGATATTCTCCCATTTCCACTTAAGGATAAAGAGTGGCTGAATAAGTCCGGCTAGTCTCTGGTGCTCAGCTTTAACCTGCGGACATATCAAACACTTTGATATATACTTAATTATCTCTCTTTTCATACCTTTCCATCAGTAATATTCTTTCAAGGTATGGTACATCTTAGTACTCCTTAGATGCATAGTATAAGCCGAGGAGTAGGCTTCATCTAAGATCTCTTTCTTGAGTTCTGCCAGGTCGGGTACACATAATCTTTGTCCCATCACCAAGGTACCATCATCTCTCACTGAAAAGTCTTCCTTGTGACTTGACTCTACCTCCTTCCTGATTATCACTAACTGAGGATCCTGAACCTGTAACTCCTAGACACGATCTACCAGTACTGGTCAAACTTGAAATGTAGCTAGCAATGCACCTGTATCCGTCATTTCCAACTCAACTCCCAAAATCTCATCTCTACCAACAATGGAATGTACCCTGCTCTTAAATGCGACACTGAGCTCGTAGGTCTTCTGCTCAAGGCATCTACTACCACATTCACTTTTTTAGAATGATACTTTATGGTACAATCGTAGTCCTTGATTAATTCTAACCGTCTTCTCTACCTCATGTTTAACTCTTTTTGAGACAATAAATACTGCAGGCTTTTATGGTCTGTGAATATTTGACATGGAACACCACATAAATAATGTCTCCAAATCCTCAGTGAAACTACTACAGCTGTAACGCCCTCTCCCAAGTTGTACTATAACCATGTTTGAGATGAAATAAATTTTATTTATAAAATAAAAAAAAAAAAAGGATTTTTAGAGTGTTTGGAAGTGCAATTTGATTTTTTTTATAGAGTTTTCGAGATAATTGGGAGAAAGATTAAATATTAAAAGTTGAGGGTAAAATGGTAAAAATAAAAAGGTTTTATAAAGAATGGTAAAATTGAAAATATGAGGAAAAGACAAGGACATTAAAAAAAAATGAAGAATTTTCTAGAATCTAGTAAAAGCGTAAATTTATAGAAGTCCAAGGGTGGAATCAAGCTTAACCCACGCTTATAAATATAGGTGTGTGGTGGGTATGTCGACAGAAAAAAAATCTGGAAGGAAAGAGAGAGAAAGAGAAGTTGTCGCCAGCAGAAGCAATGAGGCAGATCTACAGTTGTGTGGAGCTGATTTCTACTATTTTTTAGGAGGATCAAGCTGTTACAAAGTCCAGAATAGATTTAAGGAGTAGATCTAGTAAGATTTAAGTACTAAGAACGAGTTTTTATAGTTTTGTGTTGGTGAAAAACTGTCGAGAACAGCTTCTAGGTTGCAAATGTTTAACAAGAGTTTGATAAGTAGATTTGGTAATTTAAAGCTGAAAGCGAGCGAAAAAGCAAGGTAAAAAGCTGAGTAAAAGTCTAGTAAGTGAAATCGCTGAGAATAGTGCTAATTTTGTGGTGGTTTATTTACAATTTTAGATGATTTAGTTCTATCGCTGAACCTGATGAGGTCATGACCTGATAATGTTGTGAAGAACTGGTAATGTATGTGTTAAGTATATGAATGTGAGATTATTTGAGGTCGGAGTGTGTTAGTGCTAAGGTAAGTCTGAAGAAAGATGTTGTGAGTAGGCATGTCAGGGTAGGAGCTCGCGAGATACGAGCTGGAGGAGGCCTTCAGTGCGTTCAGTTGGTTGAGATGGTCGAGCTGCGCTATGCTTGTTGCTTCACATCTCACCTGTCTGGACTGAGCTAGAATGTGAGCTCTCAAAAGGAGCTGAGTGAGGTCGCAGCTCATCGAAGATACCTGGCCGAGCTAGCCTAAGGTCGTAGCTCGCAAGGGTGAGTTGAGAGGTATGAGGACCAACCTAAGCCAGAAAAAGTTATCAGCTTACTGACGGAGTGAGCTAAGCAAGCTCGCTGAAAGTGGATGCTCTTAGTTCGGGCTATGCTGAGCGAGCTCACTAAGATTGGTGCACTTAGTTCGAGTTGAGCTGGGCAAAGTAGGAGCTCGCTGAAGGCGCGAGTTGGGGGAGCTGAGATGCGAGCTCGCAGCTCGAGCTAGACTGGCAGTATTGCAGTCCTTAGTAGCTTGTATGGAGTAGGAGTTAGAAATAATAATTTAGCTAGCTAAGTGAAGGTTTCGTTTGTGAATAATTGTAGGTGACTGCGAGCTGAGAGAAGAGGTCGCAGAAACATTTGCGCAAGTGAATCAAATAGCAAGCTATGAGTGTGAAAAGATTTTATTTATGTTAAAATGCTTTTAAGATTTTCCTGCAATTATTATATACATTCTCATAAATGATTTTTAGCCCATCAACAGTTTACGTTTAGCATGAAAGACTAGCTTATTTGAATATAGAAGAGTAAAAAAAAAAAAATTGTAAAGATTTTCAAGAACTAGTGGAACGACCTAAACTTATTGACAACAGACCTTCTAGCATTTTAGACCTGACCGATACACCCCACAGTGTAGGGCAAGTATTGGGAGGGTAGTCTTGCTAACATCCAGGGGATAGAGTCTGTCATGTCTATTGAGTCGCCTTCTATATTGTGGGGTATTGTCTCGCTTGCAGTGTGCGATGATAGGTCCGCCACACAATAGCGGGGTGTCATTGTAGTTTTGCCACAGTGTGTGATGATAGCTATTTCATCATGTGACCGCTCCGCGCCCCCTCCCCCCTCCTCACTGAGCGGAACTGGTTTACCCATTCATGTGGTTGTAGCTTTCCTTGGGTTCCCCATTAGTACAAATTTTAGTAAGAGCAGCATTCCATTGAAAAACAAATTTCAGAAATAAATCATTTTAGAAAAAGTTTTTGAAATCCCAAATAAAATTTATAAAACTCAAGTTTTCGAAAATAAATTATTTTTGAAGAAAAACGTTTTAAAAAGGTATTTTATAAAACTTAGTTTAATCAAACTCTCGCACTCACTAGGCTTTACAGCTTACTGTTATTTTTGGTTTTATGTTACAAAAATCTCTCAGGTGCAGGTACAAGGAATCAGGGTACAAGTTCATCGCGATCAAGCTAGGTGTGTCAGATGACTGACGACGCTGTATTGTTCTTTCTGTGAACATTGTGTTTCTAATGTTATTATTAATTATGTTATCATGTATATTTTGAAATTCGAATAATGTTCTGCAGAATTTTTATATAACCATGACGACATATCTATTTCAGATCATTGCACGTTCATGATAATGTTTTTAATCACAACAAGATTAGCATGGATGTTGAAATGAAATTTTAAATTAGATGGTTTTCTTGTTTAGCTAAGTTACTTATGGATATGGGTTCGCTCCACAACGTCCTTTTTGAGCCTTAATAGTTAAACTTTAGAAGGGTCTCGTGGGGTGTCTAGCAGGACCGCTGAGTCCATTAGAGGGAATCCGGGTCGGGTCTTGTCAGTTTGGTATCAGAGCCAAGATTTTAGAAAATTCTAAGTAAAGGTTTTTCCGAACACTGTTTTTAGTTAAAATTTTTCATAAAATACATAAAAATTTCCATAATAAGATTTTAACTTTCAATTTATATCTTTTATGACTAAATTTCACATAATCATGCGTCGTCAAGGTCGCCCATCTAAGAGAGCAGCTGCTCAGGTACCCGCACCAAGGGAGGGACATATTGACGAGTCCATCAATGTGTCCATAGATCAAGATCAAGCTGGACCTTCGCGACCTATGGAGCCTGGAGGTGGCAATCTAAATATGGAGCAACTAGCTCAAGTTTTGGTAGCAGTACTTCATCAGCCGAGAGAATTAAGGGTTTCTATCGAACGCGCTCGCAAATTGGGTGCTAGGCCTAGGATAAGACCGGTGATCCAAAGTGTGCATTATCATGGTTAGAAACTAATGAGGAGATCTTTCAAGTCATGGGCTGCGTAGAAGATCAAATTGTAGCATTCTCTACTTTCCTTCTGAAGGACCAAGCAAAAGACTGATGGAAGGCCATCTAGAGATAGAACGTAGCAGGAGTATCTTAGGCGTTATTCAAGTAGGAATTCATGGATAAGTTCTACCCGAAGAGCTACTAAGATGCAAGGTTGAAGAATTCTTCAAGTTGGAGTAGGGTAACTCATCTGTGGTAGATTATGAGAAGAGATTTTCAGAGTTGGTTCGCATAGTACCCTTCATAGCGAATGATGAGGAACTGAAGGCCAAGAGATTCACGGTAGGCCTGAATCCGAAAATTCGAGCTTATGTAGCATCAATAGCTCATTCCCAGTACGGTGAGTTGGTAGAGGCAGCTGTTAGAGTGGAAAGAAGCATCGAAGCTATACCAAGGCTAAAGAAGATGATGCAGAAATGTGGATGGTCAGGAAACTTCTCTAGAGGACCTAGCAAATTCACCAGGAGTGGAGAGTCATCTGCTGGATCAGGTAGCCCAAGGTCAAGTCAAGGGATCTAATCTAGCCAAGGCTCAGTAAAGCAATCAGTAGGCTTCAGTAGCAATGATAGTTAGAAGAACTGGCCGGTGTGCAAGAATTATGGAAGGATGTGTAAGACCCGGAATTTCATTTCCCTGAAAAAAATAATGTTTCCCAAATAAATAGTATTTTCAGATGAAATAGTATTTCCAGATGAATAGTGATTTTGTGTGAATAGTATTTTTGAGTGAATAGTGATTTTCGAGAAAAGAAATATTTTCTCAAGTTTCGTGAAATAAAATTTTTTTGATGAATAGTATTTCCAGATGAATAGTATTTTTGATGAATAGTATCCGTGTGAATAGTGATTTTCGAAAAATGGACCCCGGACATCATAAGCTCCAGAATATGAATTAGAGTTATTAGAAACTAAAGTAGAGTAAAAATGAGTTCGTTTAAGTGGATTTTAAAGGTTCCGAATATTTATGGGTAAAAATACCCTCGTTGAGAACGTTGTGAATTTTAGTGAGTTTAAACCCAATTGAATTTTTTTTCAAAGCATGGAATTGGAAGTTAAGACGCCCAATTAGAGTATTGCATGGTCAATTTGATGATAGAGTGATCATGGAATATTTTTGGAATTTATTGGTGTTAAGTGAGGATTAAAATTTAAGTTAAATGTAATGTTAAATGTATAGGAGAAGATATGTATTAAAGAAGCACAATCCATGTGCTTGTGTGAAGGCCAATGATGTTACGACACCTTAAAGTCAAAAAGCAAAGGATTAGTTAAGATTGAATTAAGAAATTAGATGAGTTGTTAGTGAGTGAATGGATGAGAGTTAGTAGCCAATCAAATGCATTCATCCATGACTAATGGCAATTAGGTGATTTCAGAGTTAGTTTAGAGGCATTTTGGACATTGATAAGGCATTAGTATATAAAGTAGAGAGGATTGAGAGCTGAATCAAGTGTTGAGTCGGTTGAGAGGAGAGGAGAACGTGAATTACAAGCTAAAACCGTGAGGATAAAACAGAACCGAGAAGAGAGAGCTGCAGGCGTGAGCTGAAACCGTGAGGGAAGAAGAAGAAATTTCTGCACTTGTGAAGAAGAAGAAGAAGAAGAAGAGATGATCCATCCCTTGTAGCCTCTCAAACCCACCCATCAAATTTCTACAAGAAAAGTGGAGGTGAGTTGAAGTAATTTTATGTTTGGTTGATGGATTTTTAAAGTTATTGAGTTATATGAAGTTTTAATGAATTTTATGGAATAAATCAAGGCTGATCATCATTAATCTAAGCTTGGAAGTGAAGAAGAGGATTAAAGAGTCTTAGATCAAGGTTCTTGAAAGGTAAAGGTTAGGGTTTTATAATTAAAATTGATGAAATGGATTGATTTTTTTAGTTTAAGGTTGTAGTTGATTTAATGGATGATTTGTTGAAGTTTATGTGTGATTCTTTGGCTTGAGATGAAAAGGATGAATAAAGTTTATCATATATTAGTATATGATTAAATTATAAAAGTATAGGTGATGAGATTGTTTGGGTGGTTAGATGAAGTTATATGTGAAATTGTATGTTGATTGAAATGAAAGTTTGAAAACAAAAACAAAGAATTGAGGTGGTGAATAATTATACTAGTGTATGAGCAATTGATGTTTCTATATGTGTTGAGCTTATTTTAAATGATTAAGTGAATTGTATAAGGTTATGAAATGAAAATGAATTGGTTGACATCAAAGAATGCAAGAAATATGGAAATTGGAAAGTTGGATAATTATGTTGGTTAAGGTTAAGTGTGAGAGTAAATTTGTCATCCAATAAATTTTATGTATTTTGATGATGGTTATAAGATGTTTGAGTGCTTTAATGCCAAAGAAATAAATGGAAATGGATGTGAGAATATTAGTTGGAAAGTTGATGGAGTTGTGAATTTATTGAGAAAATATATTGAAGGATAAAGTAATTGACTAGTTAGTATATTTTATTGGAAATTTATGTGAGTGAATGATGGAATTCTTGAATGAATTATTATATGTGTTTGGATGGTGATTATGATGTGTTTGATTACTTTAGCACCAAACAAATTGATTGAGTTTGATATGAGAAAATTAGATAGAATTATGGGAAAGTGGTGAATTTATTGAATATAAATATTGAGTTAGATTAAGTGATCAATTGGCAAGTGATATGTTGGATTTAAGTAAGTGAATTGTTGAATATTTGAATGAGTTTAGATACAAAAATTTTGGGTTAGAAAGTGATTGAAAGGCTAGTCAAGAATATAGTGTTGTTATGTATTGGTGCATGGGATTTTAATGAAGTTGCAATGGTTGTGTATTTTTGAATCCTGAACCAAGATTTTGGTTGGATTAAATTGTAGGAAGATCTCAAGAATCAAAAGGAAGTGTTGGAGAGCTGGTGAAGTAATTGGAAGTAAATTGTGAGTGGTTTTACTTTAAAAGTTTTGATGAATTTATAAGTTGATTATCCATGTTAGCAACCATATATTTTAGTATTGAATTGTTTTAATGAGAAGTTATTTACTTTATTTCAAGTTATTAAGTTTAACTAAATGGTTGCATATTTTTAAGTTTTATCATGCATGGATATTACTTGAATTTATATGCTAACTTTATTTATTATTAAACCAAGTAAAAATAGTAAGCTTTTAATATATATATACATGCATGAAGTCAAGTTGATAAGATATTTCGAAAGTAATTTCAATTACAAAGTTGAGATTAGAAAAGAAATTTACAATATGAGAATTGAGTTATTTAATTGTTGTTTTAGTAAAAGTGTTTATTATGCGATTTTATATTTAATTTAGCATGTTACATATTTTATATGAATTGCATGAATATTTTTATTAAATTGCAATTATGATCATTTGAGTATTAAAATGAAGTATTATGTGGAGTAATTATATTCGAGAATTTATACATGCTAAAGTTATTTATAAATGATAGGCTTTGGCCTTAGAAAAGTAAAGTTTTATTTCAAGAAATTTAAGAAAAGAAAAGTAAGATTTTTATTATGAAAATAAAAGCAAGACTTTTTATTATAAAAAGATTTTAGATGTCTTTGGTTTACCCTAGCCCCCAGAGATTACCAGTCGAAGTACTGTATGCGTGTATGGCAAGATTGTTGGGAGAGTCAGTCACTAACTTGGGGGGTTGAGTCGAGTCTGTCAGTCGCCCTCTGCACGTATATGGTAGCGTAGATCTGCCTGATGTTGGGAAGGGATCGTAACCCAAGAGGTTTCCCACATCTGCTACTACGCCTAGTAGCATTCCCAAGCTCTTGTGGCGATGAGAGATTCTGTCACAATGAAGCTAAGTTTCCTTGGGTTGTCTTTGGCGAGATAAAAGAGAAAAACACGTCAATAGGCGTGAAGTTTATTAAATTAGAATTGATTTCCAGTTTTGAGAAATAAAGAAAGGTTTATAAAAATTACTCAGTTTTGATAAAAGATAAAAGCACGTCAATAGGCGTGAAGTTTATTAAATTAGAACTGATTTCCAGTTTTGAGAAATAAAGAAAGATTTATAAGAACTACCTAGTTTTGTAATTTTAATAAACTTCGAGAAAGAATATTTGTTTACAAAGCATTTTGAGAGGAAGTATACATTTTAGAAAAAGAATATTTTAATGAAAAGCTATCCACTCACTGAGTTTTATACTCACCACCCTATTTTCGTATTTTATAAAAATTATCCCCAGATGGAGGAACGAGTCGTCAACCAGAAGAGGCTCCATCAGACGCGTAGGTGACCTAACGCAACAGCATCACTGCATAAGTTTAGTTTAAAAGTGAATGTCATGAATTTTATGCAACTTTTGGTGAATATTTGTAAATAATATTTTGGAGTTGTATATGGTAGTTTGTATTTATAAAATTAAGTTTTCGATAAATTAAATCATATAATTATCTTAATTGATAATGAAATATATTTATGGATCTTTAATTGAAAATATTTGTGGTTGGATTGTGAAAATGTTTTGAGGGACCAAGGCTCAGTAGTGGAGAAATGTTTGTTATAGAAGTGTTAAATTTTGAAATTTGTAGGACGGTATGTTCGGAAAATAACTGTTATGCTGCCCAAATTTTTATAAATCCGTTTTATAAATGTTCAAAAAAAAAAAAAAAAACAAAATTTCTCACGTTTCCGCATTAACAGAAAGTTTTTAAAAGTAAGCGGCGTAGCTTTATGGGAACCTTCCAATTGGATCAGATATCCGCTGGAAGGCTATTGTAAGGTGGCTGGCAGGCCTAGTAAGGAGAGGGGCCTATCAGGATGCATCCGAGCGAGTGTTTCCGAGGTAGCACAGGGTGTGTTAAATGCGGACAAGAGGGCCATTTCATGAAGGATTGTCCGAATGCAGCTTCAGGTTTCAAGCCGGAGATCAGGGCTGCAGCCCTAGCGTAGACTAGTGGAGGCTGCGAATTTAATTAAAGGGGATCCCAAGCTAGAGGAACCTCCAGTTCCGACTAGCCTAATAGAGTATCAGACAGAGCTGCACCTATCAAAGGTCAGCCAGACAGACCCCGTACCCAAGCCAGAGTGTTCATGGTGACCCAGTAGGAGGCAGAACTACTTTGGAGGTTGTGACAGGTATTATTTCAGTCTTCAACTGTGATGCTTATGGATTAGTGGACCCAGGGGCTACCCATTCATTTGTGTTTAGGAGGTTTGCTAAGGCTAGTAGTGTCGAACTGGAACCTCTAGATTGTAGCATGGTAGTGTCTACCCCTACGGGAGGTTCTCTTCAAGCAAAGAAGGTATTCAGAGGAAGTACAGTAGTCATCGAAGGGGGAGAGTTCCCTGCGAATTTGATTATATTGGACATCCATGACTTTGATGTCATATTGGGAATGGATTGATTGTCCATGCATCATACTTGGGTGGACTGTTTTTGAAAAGAAGTCAGATTTCCCAGAGTTGGAGAGTCTGATGTTATTTTTGTGGGATTCGAAGATCGGTTTTTGCTAGTGTCATATCAGTAATGGAGGCTAGTAAGATGCTTAGGAAGTCCTACTAGGGATACCTAGCCTATGTCGTAGAGGAGAGATACGATGGAGTGAGCTTAGAAGATATCCTAGTAGTTAGAGACTTTCCAAATGTGTTTCTGGAAGATCTTTCAAAACTGTCTCCAGATTTGAGAGATGGAATTCAAAATAGATTTGATTCCGGGAACCGAATCAATTTCGATCTCACCATATAAGATGGCCTCAGCCGAGCTGAGAGAGTTGAAAGTTCAGATGGAAGAATTGCTGGATAAAGGATTCGTACGACCCAGTCATTCACCCTAGGGAGCTCCGGTGCTATTCGTCAAATAAAAAGACGGGAGCTTAAGGTTATGCATAAACTACAGATAGCTGAACATAGTGACCATAAAGAATCAGTATCCGCTCCCGCGAATCGACGACTTATTCGATTAGCTGCAGGGATCCAGAATTTATTCAAAGATCAATCTGAGGTCAGGTTACCATAAACTAAGAATTCGTGTAGAGGATGTTCCGAAGATTGCTTTCAGAACTAGATAGTTTTTAATCATGCCATTTGGACTAACTACTGCCCCAACAGTATTCATGGACCTAATGAACATGATCCTCAGGCCGTATCTAGATAAGTTCGTGATTGCGTTTATTGACGATAACTTGGTGCATTTAAGTAGCTATGAGGAGCATGCAGAGCATCTTGGGATAGTGTTACAAACCCTGCGAGAGCATCAACTATATGCAAAGCTTAGTAAATGCCAATTCTGGCTGGACAGTGTCACTTTCTTGGATCATGTAGTATCCGCTGAAGGAATCAGTGTAGATCCTCAGAAAATAGAAGCGATAATGAGTTGGAGACTGCCTACAAATGTTACTGAGATCCTGAGTTTCCTTGGACTGGCAGGTTACTACAGGAAATTTGTAGAGGGATTTTCTAGGATAACAGCCCCACTGACCAGGTTGACTAGAAAAGAAGAAAGGTTTGAATGGTTAGATGCCTACTAGTAAAGTTTCGATGAGCTAAAGAGAAGACTGACCTCAGCTCTAGTGTTAACTTTACCAACAGGGGAGGATGGATTCACTATCTTTAGTGATGCCTCAAGGCAGAGTCTATGGTATGTTCTGATGTACAATGGTAAAGTTGTAGCATATGCTTCTCGACAGTTGAAGCCGTATGAGCAGAACTACCCTACCCACGATCTAGAGCTTGCAGCAGTAGTATTCGTGCTGCGAATATGGAGGCATTACCTTTATGGTGTTCCTTGCCAGATCTTTACATATCACAAGAGTCTGCAACATCTGTTCACTCAGAGAGAGCTAAATATAAGGCAGCGGCGGTGGTTGGAATTGATTAAAGATTATGATTGTATAATACAGTACCACCCCGGGAAGGCTAATGTAGTGGCAGATGCTTTGAGCGAACGACCTGAGAGTTCCCTAGCTCATTTGAGGACAATATATCTTCCACTTTTAGTGGAATTAAGATCATTGGCAGTCTGGCTCCGTGTAGCAAACTCAGGGGCTTTATTAGCTGCATTTTATGTTTGCCCCATTCTGATAGACCAGATAAGGGAACAATAGTGGCAGGATCCCCAATTGGTAAAGATAAGACAAGAAATCGGAGAAGGACGCCGAGCGATTTTACGATTAGGGAAGATGGCATTTTGATGGTGGGACAACATCTATGCATGCTAGATATTAGTGATCTGAAAAGAGAAATCATGGAAGAAGCTCATTCTTCAGCATACACCATGCATCCAGGCAGCACGAAGATGTACCGTATCCTGAAAGAGCATTACTGGTGGAAAGGGATGAAGAGAGAGATCGTTGAATTCATATCCCGTTGTCTCATCTGTCAGCAAGTGAAAGCAGAACATTAAAAACCGACAGGATTACTTCAGTCGCTTTCGATCCCTTGAATAGAAGTGGGAGAATATCACCATGGATTTTGTTGTAAGGCTTCCACACAGTCAGAGGGGGTATGATGCCATATGGGTAATAGTAGACAGATTGACGAAGTCCGCCCATTTCCTGCCAATCAAGAGTAATTACCCCCTTAGCAAGTTGGCGCAGCTTTACATAGATGAGATTGTGAGACTCCATGGTATATCGGTTTCTGTTGTATCATATTGCGACCCTAGATTTACTTCCAAGTTTTGGCTCAGCTTGCAGAAGGCTCTAGGTACTCGACTGGACTTCAGCACGACTTTTCATCCCTAGACGGACGACCAATCAGAGAAAACTATCCAAACACTTGAAGACATGCTTAGAGTGTGTGCTTTAGAATTCCGAAGGGGTTCGGATACATACCTAAGGCTTATGGAGTTCGCATATAATAACAGTTATCAGGCCAGTATAGGTATGGCTTAATATGAAGCTCTATATGGAAGGAAGTGTTGGACTCCAGTATGTTGGTATGAGGTAGGCAAAAAGAAGCTGATAGGTCCCGAGCTTGTCCAAACGACTTCAGATAAGATTAAGATCATTAGGGACAAGCTTAAGATACCAAATGACAGGCAAAAGAGCTATACAGACAACCGCTATAGGGACCTTGAGTTTGAAGTTGAGGATAGAGTATTTCTCAGGATATCCCCATAAAAGGGCGTATTCAGATTTGGAAAGCGTGGGAAGCTGAGTCTGCCCTATATCAGTCCGTACGAAATTGTGGAGAGAGTAGGACATGTGGCCTATAGATTGAAGTTGCCTCAGCAGTTGAGTAAAATTCATGATGTATTTTATGTATCCATGCTCCGCAAGTATGTTGTAGATCCCTTCTATATACTTAAGGAACAACCGGTAGAGTTAAGAATAAATCTGACTTATGAAAAGGAACCGGTGTAGATATTAGATAGTAGAGAGCAAGTGCTGCGAAGTAAAGTTATCCCTTTAGTGAAAGTATTGTGGAGGAATCATGAGGTAGAAGAAGCTACTTAGGAGCATGAAGATCAGATGTATCAGAGGTACCCCCATCTTTTTCAGTGTAGTATGTAAATTTTGAGGATGAAATTTTTATAAGGAGAGAAGAATTGTAATGCCCTCTCCCAAGTTATACTATAACCATGTTTGAGATGAGATAAATTTTATTTATAAATAATGAAAGGAATTTTTAGAGTATTTGGAAGTGCAATTTAATTTTTTTATAGAGTTTTCGAGATGATTGGGAGAAAGATTAAATATTAAAAGTTGAGAGTAAAATGGTAAAAATAAAAGATTTTATAAAGAATGGCAAAATTGTAAATATGAGGAAAGGACAAGGACATTGGGGAAAAATGAAGAATTCTTTAGAATCTAGTGAAAGCATAAATTTATAGAAGTCCAAGGGTGGAATCAAGCTTAACCTATGCTTATAAATATAGGTGTGTGGTGGGTATATCGGCAGAAGAAAAATCTGGAAGGAAAGAGAGAGAAAGAGAAGTTGTTACCGGCAAAAGTAAGGAGGCAGATCTACAGCTGTGCTAAGCTGATTTCTACCATTTTTGAGGAGGATCAAGCTGTTACAAGGTGCAGAACAGATTTAAGAAGTAGATCTGGTAAGATTTAAATGATAAGAATGAGTTTTTATAGTTTTGTATTAGTGAAAAGCTGTCGAGAACAACTTCTAGGTTGCAAGTGTTTAACAAGATTTTGATATGTACATCTGATAATTCAAAGCTGGAAGCGAGCGAAGAAGCAAGGCAAAAGGTTGAGTAAAAGTCTGGTAAGTGAAATCATTGAGAATGGTGCTGATTTTGTGGTGGTTTATTTACGATTTTAGATGATTTAGTTTTGTCGCTGAACCTGATGAGGTCGCGACCTGCTAATGTGGTGAAGAACTGGTAATGTATGTGTTAAGTATATGAATGTGAGATTATTTGAGGTCGGAGTGTGTTAGTGCTAAGGTAAGTCTGAAGAAAGATGTTGTGAGTAGGTATGTTAGAGCAGGAGCTCGCAAGGTGCGAGCTGGAGGAGGCCCTTAGTGCGTTCAGTTGGTTGAGATGGCCGAGCTGAGCTATGCTTGTTGCTTCCCATCTCACTTGTCTGGACTGAGCTAGATTGTAAGCTCACAAAAGGAGCTGAGTAAGGTCACAGCTCATTGGGAGTACCTGGTTGAGTTGGCCTAAGGCCGTAGCTCACAAAAGTGAGCTGAGAGGTATAAAGAGCGACTTGAGTTGGAAAAAAGATATCAACTCACTAAGTGAGTGAGCTGAGCGAGCTTGTTGAAAGTAGATGCCCTTAATTCGGGCTGTGCTGAGCGAGCTTAGCGAGCTCACTAAGATTGGTGCCCTCAGTTCGAGTTGAGCTGGGCAAAGTAGGAGCTCGCTGAAGGTGCAAGCTGGGCGGGCTGAGGTGCGAGCTCGCAGGTCAAGCTAGACTGGCAGTATTATAGTCCTTAGCAATTCGTATGTAGTAGGAGTTAGAAATAATAATTTAGCTAGCTAAGTGAAGGTTTCGTTTATGAATAATTGTAGGTGACTGTGAACTGAGAGAAGAGGTCATAGAAACATTTGCGCAAGTGAATAGGACAGTAAGTTGTGAGTGTGAAAAGATTTTATTTATGTTAAAATGCTTTTTAGATTTTCCTGTAATTATTATATATATTCTCGTAAATGATTTTTAACCCATCAATATTTTACGTTTAGCATGAAAGACTAGCTTATTAAATATATAAGAGTGAAAAAAAAAATGTAAAAATTTTCAAGAACTAGTGGAACGACCCAAGCTTATTAATGACAGACATTCTAGCATTTTAGACCCGGCTGGTATATCCTACAATGTAGGGTAAGTATTAGGAGGGTTAGTCATGCTAACATCGGGGGGATAGAGTCTATCATTGTCTCGCTTGCGGTGTGCGATGATAATTCTCCCACGCAGTAGTGGGGTGTCTTTGTAGCTTTGTCACGACGTGCGATAATAGCCATTCCGCCACGTGATCCCTGCCCCCCTCCCCCCCCCCCCCCCCCCCCCCCCCCCCCCCCACTAAGCGGAGCTGGTCTATTCGTTCATGTGGTTGTAGCTTTCCTTGGGTTCCCCATTAGTACAGATTTTAGTAAGAGCAGTATTCCATTGAAAAGCAGATTTCAAAAATAAATCATTTTAGAGAAAGTTTTTGAAATCCCAAAGAAAATTTATAAAACTCAAGTTTTCGAAAACAAATCATTTTATAAAACTTAGTTTAATCAAACCCTCACACTCACTAGGCTTTTTAGCTTATTTTTATTTTTGGTTCTATGTTACCAAAACCTCTCAGGTGCAGGAACAAAGAATTAAGGTACCAGTCCGCCGCGATCAAGCTAGGTAGGTCAGACGACTGACAACGTTGCATTGTTCTTTCTACTAACATTGTGTTTCTAATGTTATTATTAATTATGTTATCATGCATATTTTAAAATTCGAATAATGTTCTGTAGAATTTGATATAACCATGATGACATGTCTATTTTAGATCATTGCACATTCATGATAATGTTTTTAATCACAACAAGATTAACATGGATGTTGAAATGAAAATTTAAATTAGATAGTTTTCTTGTTTAGCTAAGTTACTTATGGATACGGGTTCACTCCACGACGTCCTTTTTGGGCTTTAATAGTTAGACTTCAAAAAGGTCTCGTGGGGTGCCCGGCAGGACCGCCGAGTCCATTAAAGGGAATCTGGGTCGGGTCTTATCAACAGTAGCTAACTTCAGATCATGGGTTGGATAATTCGACTCATGCTTCTTTAATTGTCTGGACACATAAGCTATCACTGTCCCATTTTGCATCAGGACACAGCCTAAGCCTTTACTGAAAACATCACTGTACACTACGAATCCCTCATTTCCTATAGAAAGAGTAAGCACGAGAATGAAAGTCAACCTAACCTTTAGTTCATCAAAACTCCTCTAACAGGCTTTTAACCACTCAAACTTTATTTCTTTTCTGGTGAGCTTTGTCAATGGAATGGCAATCTTCGAAAATCCTTCAACGAACTTTCTATAATACCCTGCTAGCCCTAGGAAACTCCTAACTTCCGTTACTATGGTCGGCTGTTTCCAATTTACAATCGCTTCAATCTTTTGAGGGTCAACACTGATACCCTCTACTGAAACAACATGTCTCCTAGAAATGTGACTTTATCCAACCAGAACTGACACTTGCTGAACTTGGCATAAAGTCGCTGCTCCCTCAACTTCTCTAACACCGCTCTCAGATGCTCAACATGCTGCTCTTTACTACTTGAATGCACCAAGATGTCGTCTATGAACACTATCACAAACTTATCTAAGAAATCATGGAATACGTTGTTCATTAGATCCATGAATGCAGCTGGTGCATTGGTTAGCCCGAAAGGCATAATCAGAAACTTATAGTGTCCATAGCGCGTCTTGAAAGCAATCTTAGGGACATCATCACCCTTAATCTTCAACTGATGGTATCTGAACCTCAAATCTATCTTGGAGAACACTTTTGCCCCTGGAAGCTGATCAAACAAATCATCTATCCTCGAGAGTGGGTATTGATTCCATACAGTCACTTTATTCAATTCCCGATAATCAATACACAATCTCATACTCCCATCCTTTTTCCTGACAAATAGCACTGGTGCTCCTCAGGGAGATACACTCGGATGGACGAAACCCTTATCCACCAATTCTTCTAACCGAGCTTTCAATTCGTTTAACTTAGTGAATGCCATTCTGTATGGTACATTAGCAATAGGCACTGTTTCTGGAATCAAATTAATCTCAAATTCAATCTCCTTGTCTAGGGGTAATCCAGGAAGATCATCTGGGAACACATTTAGAAACTCATTAACCATTGGGATGCCCTCTATCCGTACTTCCCTCTCTAAAGTGTCTATCACATAAGCCAGATACCTTGAACATTGCTTCTTTAGCATCTTTTTAGCTACCATCACTGACATAAGACTAGTTGAAAGCATTTTGCGCTCTCCCTAAAACACTGTATCCGACTCTTCTGATGAACTGAACCTAACTTCCTTTCTGAAACATTCCATCATCGCGTGATGCATAGCTAACCAGTCCATGCCCAGTATAATGTCAAAGTCATGAATGTCTAGCAAAATCAAACTAACTGGAAAAACTCTAGCCCCAATCATTATATCACTATTTCTGAAGGCAGTCTCTGCCACTAACTTGCCTCCAGTAGGAGTGGTAACTATCATACTACACTCCATAGACTTTAACCCCACATTAACCTTACTAGCAAATTCTTTGTAAACAAATGAGTGCGTGGCTCCTGGGTCAATCAAAGCATAAGTATCCCTATCAAACATTGTCACTGTACCTATAACAACCTTTGAGGTGGCCTCAGCATCCTACTGTGTCACTGCAAATATCTTGACCTATGCACGGGGTCTCCCTGGCTGTCCTCTGAATGGGGCGCCTCTACCTACACCTCTGCCAGGCTGACTAGGAGTAGGAGTCCCTGGTCCTCTCAACTGTGGACCTCTCCTCTCCTGAGACTGAACCCTGTCGGTCTATCCCCGAGTCATGGATCTCAACTCACCACTATCACTAGAAGCTCTCTGAGGGCAATCTCTCATATAGTGTCCCTCTTAACCACAACAATAACATTCGATACTCTCCATGTGGCACTCTCCTCTATGTAGTCTACCGCATTTTCTACACGTCCCTGATCTACTTTAGACACCACCTCTACCCTGGGAACCTGATGGTGGCCTAACAGAACCCTGACTGGATGTGGCTCCGTGACTCTACTGTCTGCTACCAGACCATCTGTACTTGCCTCTGATCTTAGGAGGTTTACTAGGACCGCCTGAAAACCATCCTGAACTCTGACTGTGCTTTTGTTTCTGCTTTGGATCTCTGTCTCCCTGCACAGTCCTCTCAACCCTCAAAGCTACCTCGACTAATCATCCGTACTCTCTGTGCTCTACGGCTATTATATATGCCTTGATTTTCTGATTCGGGCCCTATTCAAACTTATGGCATTTCTTCAATTCATCATCCACTATATATGGTGCCACTTGTGGTAGCTCGGTGAATTTCTTCTCATATTCTTCAATTGTCATGTCTCTCTGAACCAAGCTGTAAAATTCTTCTATTCTAGCATCCCTGTAAGCTCTTGGATAGAATTTTTCATTGAAATCTTCTTTGAATTTCTCCCATGTAATCTGACCTGTAGTTCTCCTCCTAATAGAGTCCCACCAATCCCTGGCGATGCTTTTAATAGGAATGAAGCAATGGATACTCTCTGAGGATCTGTGCATTTCATCTGCTCCAATATCCTCTCTGTACTGTCTAGCCACTCAATAGCAACCTCTAGGCCCCCTAATCCATCATACGCCTTAGCACCCAATTTCGTTGCCCTCTCTATAGTAGCACGGGGTGCGTGCGGTCTCAAACTCTCTATTACTTGGGCTAATCTCTTTATCGGGTCCGCTCCAAGCTCTACCGTAGGTGGTGTTGATGGACCCACGGCTTAAGGATCATTCATCGATTCTTTATTCTTTCTTCCCCTACTGATGGAACAGGTGGAGCCTCAACTGCGGCTCTCCGTGTACAGGGACGGCGGACATGACACATTACTTATTACATTCAAAACATACTAAAATGTCATGCAATGTATGATTTATATAAAAATCAAAAACCTGCTCTGATACCAAATTGACAGGCCCCTTTCCTTACTAGGTTTGCTGGCCGCCTCACGGTAATCCTCTAGAGGATATCTAATCCAATTGGAAAGTTCCCATAAAGCTACATTGTTTACATTTCAAAACTTTCTGTTAATGCGGGAACGTGAGAATTTTTTTTTTTTGAACATTTATAAAAATTTGGACAGTATAACGGCTGTTTTCCGAACATGCTACCCTGTAAATTTCAAAGTTGAACACTTCTATAACAAACATTTCTCCATTACTGGGCCTTAAGCCCTCAAATCATTTCCACAATCCAACCACAAATATTTTTCAATTTGAAATCCATAAATATACTTCATTTTCAGTTAACATAAATATATAATTTAATTTGCCAAAAATTTAATTTATAAATACAAAACATTATATACAACCCAAAATATAATTTACAATATATTCACCAAAAGTTGCATGAAATGCATGACATACACTTTCGAATATAAACCTATGCAGTGACATCATTACGTCTGGCCACCTACGCGTCTGATAGAGTCTTTTCTGATTAACGGCTCGTTCCTGCACCTGGGGAGGATTTTTCAAAAATACATAGCAAGAATGGTGAGTATAAAACTTAGTGAGTGGATATCTTTTTCAACTAAAATATCCTTTTCTAAAATGTATATGTCCTCCCAAAATAATTTGTAAACTAATAATTTTCTTATAACTTTATTAAAATTACAAAACTAATTAATTCTTATAAACTTTTCTTTATTTCTCGAAACTGGAAATAAATTTCTAATTTAATAAACTTTATGTCTATTGATGTGTTTTTCTCTGTTATCTCGCCAAAGACAACCCAAGGAAACTTAGCCCTATTGTAATGAAATTTCTCATCGTTACTAGAGCTCCGGAATGCCACCATGTGTAGTCACAGATGTGGGAAACTCTTGGGGTCGCGGTTCCCCTCCCAACATCAGGCAGATCTACATTACCATATACGTGCAGAGGGTGACTCGCAGACTCAAACTCAACCCCCTCAAAGCTAATAGCTACCCTAACCATCTTGTCATACACGCAATGGTACTACGGCCGGGTATATTGGGTATTAGGGTAAACCAAAGGCATCTAAAATTCTTTCCTATACTTGTAACTTTCTTTTCTAATATCACTTTATAATCGAAATTACTTTCGAAATATCTTATCAATTTGATTTCATGCATGTATATATATATCAAAAGCTTACTAATTTACTTTGCTTAAAAATAAATATAGTTACAATATAAATTCAATAAATATACATGCATAATAAAACTTAAAAATATGCTACAATTTAGTTAAACTTCATAGCTTGAAATAATGTAAATAACCTCTCATTAAAACAACTCAATACTAAAATATATGGTGCTAACATGAATAATCAACTTATAAATTCATCAAAACTTTTAAAATAAAACCACCTACTATTGTTAGCTCACGGAAACACACGCTTTAGGTTCCCTTCGATTCCGGATTACCTACATTATTTCGGATTCCACCTTTAGACAACATTACCACTAGTCCAACCATACTTTCCAACTTAAATCTCTCATTAAAATTAATTCAACAATCCTATATTCATTTAAATAAATATTTAATACAATAACACTAATTAACCAATTAATCACGATTCAACATATATTTTCAACACTTTCATCACTTTACCATATTTCCAACTAATTGTTCTAACATCATTTCTTTTGATTTCCTTTGCACCAAATCACTCAAATACATCATAAACATCACTAAAACACATCAAAAAGGATAGAATAACAAATTTACACCCATTCTTGAACTTAACCAAATTAACATCCAAACTTTTCAATTTTATTTTTCTTTCATTCATTTAATACCAAATCAACTCAAATTTATTCCAACACACCATACTAACCACTCAAGCATTAAAATTCACATAAACACATGGATTACATAAATTTTCCACACACTAACATAATGCTTATCATTCCATTCCTTTCGCTTTTCTTATCTAAAAATCATCTCAAATTAATATAAATCTTCATATAAACTTATCCAAGTACCAAAAACCATCCAATTTCATAACTTTTCCAAATGAACCACTTACTAATATAGATCACAACCAATCCATTTTCTTCATTTCCAACTCAAGAATCACATCGAAGAGCATCAAACAACCATCAAAAGGTCAACCAAAGCCTTAAAATCTAAAATTAATTAAATTCCATCCAATCAAAATACCAAACCCTAACTCACCTTACTAAAATAGCTCAACCCAAACTCCTTGACGTTTTTCTTCCCTTCCAATATCAAATTGATGATGATCAACCTCTAAACAACCACAAAATTCATCATATAAATCCCATATCATCAAACTTTAAAAACCCATTCAAAATCACTATCATTTAACATCAAAATAAAATCATTTAACTTATAAATCTTTCCTCACTTCTTCTTGATTCCTTAGGGGTGATAATAAGAGTAGAAAGTGGATGAAATCACCTTGAAACCATGGCCTCTACTTCCTCTTTCTTGTTCTTCTTCTTCATGGCATCACTCTCTCTCTCTCTCTCTCTCTTTTTTTTTTTTTTTTCTCTTTCAGTTTTCAACCTCTTCTCACGTTTTGGTCTCTTGTTGACCAAGTATCTCACTTGGTTCAACTCTCTCATGCATTCCTTTATATAGATTAACTCCCTAATTGTCTAAATTGCCCTTGGAATGACTTTAAAATCACAAAAATACTATTAGTTATGAATAAATTCATTTAATTGGTCCAACCATGCAATCCAATTAATTCACCAATCAATTCCATCCAAATTGGTTTCAATTCAACTAATTACACTTCTTTCTAACTTAAATGTGTCAACACTTCATTGGTCCATTCTATTTACATGGATTGTGCTTGTTTAATACTTATCCTTTCATGCACATTTAATAATTCATTTAACTTAAAATTTAATCCTCATTTAACACTAATAAATTCCAAAAATATTCCATAATCATCCTATCATCAAATTAACCATGCAATACTCTAATTGGGTGTCTTAACTTTTAATTTCATGCTTCAAAAAAAATTTCATTGGTTTTGAACTCACTAATTTCACAACGTTTCCAACGAAGATATTTTTATCAATAAATATTTGAAACCCTTAAAATCCACTTAAATGGACTCATTTTTACTCCGTTTCAGTTTCTAATAACTCTACTTCCTATTCCGGGGCCTATGATGTTCGGGTCAATTTTTCAAAAATCAATATTCATATGGATACTATTCACCTGAAAATACTATTTATCTGAAAATACTATTCATCAAAAAAAATTGTCATGAAATTTGAGAAAATTTTTCATTTCTCGAAAATCATTATTTACTCAAAAATACTATTCACATGAAGTTACTCTTCATCCGAAAATACTATTTATCTGGAAAACACTATTTCTCCCAAGGAAATGAAATTCTGGGTTCTACATTTTTTTTTTTAAAGAGGGGCATAAAAGACTTTTCATCTTGAGAAAGGGAATGGGAATGGGGTTCCTAAGTGGGTTGGAGGGAATGAGATTCCCATTTCATAACCCCAAATTGATATGGGGCCCACACTTTTATTCACATTACGAAATGAATTTTAAGCAAGTAAATACTATCAATCAATCTCATTCCTCATTTTCATTCCACAATCCATGAAGTAAACACACCATAAAAGTGTAAGCGAGTATAATTCCGCAATGTTTAAAATTACTTCTCAATTAAAATTATACGGAGAAAGTGTTACTGATGAAGATATGTTAAAAAAAAGCATATTCTACTTTCCATGCCTCTAATATGCTTCTGCAACAGCAATATTGAGAAAGAGGTTTTAAAAAATATTCTAAGTTGATATCATGCCTCTTGGTGGTTGAACAAAATAATGAATTATTGATGAAAAATTATCAATCTCGACCAACTGGATCAACAGCATTCCCTGAAGTGAATACTGCATCTATTAATGATCCTAAGCATTGGCATGGTCGTGGTCGTGGACGCGGCCATGGTCATAGACGTGGTCATGGTAATTATAATTAAAACTTCTCAAATTTTAAGAAAACTGCATCTTACTACCTAAAGTGGGAGAATAATAATGAAAACCAAAAGGAAAAGAGTTGTCAAAATAAGATTTTCAAAAATAATGAAAGCACTTGTCACAGATGTGGCATAAAAGGACATTGGATCCGTACATATCGTACAACAAAACACCTTGTTGATCTTTACCAAGCTTCCTTAAAAGAAAAAGGAAAATGTATTGAAACAAACCTTGTTGAATACCATGATCCTATGAATTTGACAACAAATTTTACTAAAAATCTTGATCCTATGGATTTGACATATTTAGATGTTGCAGATTTATTTGAGAACTATGATGGAAATTTGATTGGAGATGGAAACATAAATGTGGCTTAAGAGGGCATTCTTGTAACAAGCTGCTCCAAATGTGTTATTTACAATATGTTTTAATGTGTTATGTCATTAATCTGTTTTGTACTTCTAATTTTCAAAAGTGTGTTGTTTTTAGTGTATTTGGTTACAAGTGTGTTAAGTAATATTCAGTGTTATTTTATTTTTCAGTGTGTTCATGTTTAAAATTAATTGGATTATTCTTTATTCTTATAATTTTCTTTTTCTTTTACTTATGAAGAAACATGGTTTTCATTGATCACACGATTGGTGTTCAAGATAATGATGAAGCTCTTTGTCTAGCAGACAGTGGAACAACACACACCATACTTAAAGATAAAAAATATTTTCTTAATCTTATATTGGCTGAAGCTAATGTTAGCATAATATCTGGTGTTGTAAACCTTATTGAAGGTTATGGAAGAGCTCATATATTATTACCTGATGGCACAAAATTTATAATAAATGATGCCATGTTTTCTAGTAGATCAAAAAGAAATTTACTAAGTTTTGGAGACATACGTCATAATGGTTAACATATTGAGACGACGAATGAAAAAGATATTGAATATCTTTATATTATGTCTATTGTCTCAAAGAAAAAACATATATTGGAAAAATTACTAGCATACTCTTCTGAATTATATTATATTTTTATAAATCCAGTTGAGTCGTATATAGTTATGAACTAAGAATTTTTGAATTCAAAGACTTTTGTTGTTTGGCATGACCGGTTAGGTCATCTGGGTTCAATAATGATGCGAAGAATTATAGAAAATTTGCATGAATATCCTTTAAAGAACCAGAAGATTCTTTTGTCCAAAGATTTTTCATGTATTGCTTGTCTTCAAGGGAAACTAATTACAAGGCCATCCATAACAAAAGTTTCTATTGAATCTTCTGCATTTTTAGAATGAATTCAAGGAGACATATGTGGACCTATTAATCCATCATGTGGATCATTTCAATATTTTATAGTACTAATAGATGCATCATAATGATTATTACATGTCCATTAGAATTACTGTTGAGCATCATGTTGCTCACACGCATATACAAAATGGATTAGAAGAATTCTTTATTAAAAGACTTAAATTAATTACTAGGCCTTTACTTATGAAAACAAAGTTGCCTAGTTCTGCCCGGGGACATGTCATATTACATGCTGCAGCACTTATTCGTATAAGGCCAACTACATATCATAAATACTCCCTATTATAACTTGTTTCTGGTAAAAAACCTAATATTTCCCATCTAAGAGTTTTTGGTTGTGCGGTATATGTTCCTATTGTTCCACCACAACACACTAAAATGGGTCTACAAAGAAGATTGGGAATTTATGTTGGATTTGAATCCCCGTTAATTATTAAATATTTTGAACCTTTGACGGGTTATATTTTCACGATACGATTTGCTGACTGTCAATTTGATGAGATAGTTTTCCCAACATTAGAGGGAGAGAAACAACAGTTGGAAAGATAAGAAATTTCATGAAATGCATCGTCATTATCTAATTTTGATCATCGTACAAATCAATACGAATTGGAAGTTTAGAAAATAATTCACTTGCAAGAAATTGCAAATCAATTATTAGATGCATTTACTGATAGTAAAAACGTGGCAAAGTCACGTATACCAACTGTTAATACTCCTACTCGTATTGATGCCCCTGAAGGACAAGTTGCTAATATGCTAGCAAATGAGTCTACTGTACGCCAAAAGCGTGGTAGACCACTCGGTTCCAAAGATAAAAATCCTAGAAAGAAAAATGAGCAAAATAAACAAGTTCGTACTTCCAAAGTTATTAATACTCCTAAAGAGCCCATAAAAAAAATAATTGATATAACTGAACAAATAACCTCAGAAGAGGGTTAGGTTCCTGAAAATAACTATAATGAAGAGATCTCAACAAATTATGTTATTTCAAGAAAGAGATGGAACTGAAAGGAAACTGTTATTGATAATATATTTGCGTATGTAGTTGCTCTTGATATTGTAAATGAGAATCTTGAACCGAAGTCCGTTGATGAGTGTCGACGTAGAACTGATTGGCCAAAATAAAAAGACGCTATCCAGGCAGAATTAGATTCTCTTGAAAAACTTCAAGTCTTTAGATCTATTGTCCAAACACCTAAAGGTGTGAAACCTGTAGGCTACAGATGGGTATTTGTGTGAAAACGTAATGAAAGAAATGAAGTTGTAAGGTATAAAGCACGACTTGTAGCACAAGGTTTCTCTCAAAGACCTAGTATTGATTATGAGGAGACTTATTCTCCAGTGGTGGATGCAATCACATTTAGATTTCTAATTAGATTGGCAATTATAAAAGGACTTCATATGCATTTAATAGATGTTGTGATAGTTTATCTATATGGATCACTTGATAATGACATTTATACGAAAGTCTATGAAGGAAATGTATTCGATTAAATAGCAAAGATCTTTGTATGGATTAAAGCAATCTAGACGCATGTGGTATAATCATCTCAGTGAATATCTTTTAAAAGAAAGGTATATTAATAATCCAATCTGCCTATGTGTGTTTATTAAAAAATCAAAGTCTGGATTTGCTATTATTGCAGCTTATGTTAATGATTTGAATATCATCGGGACTCATGAAGAGCTTATAGAGACGATAATATTTTTAAAAAATAAGTTTGAAATAAAGAATTTGGGTCAAACAAAATTCTGTCTTGGCTTGCAGATCGAGCATCTAGCTAAAATGATTTTTCTTCATCAATCAACTTATATTGAAAAGGTATTAAAGTATTTTAACATAGATAAATCTCATCCAATAAGCTCTCTCATGGTTGTTCGATCATTTGATGTGAAAAAAGATCATTTTCATCCTCGAGAGGATAATGAAGAAATTCTTGGTCTAGAAGTACTATATCTTAGTGCTATTGGTGCATTAATGTATCTTGCTAATTTCATAAGACCTGATATAACATTCTCTGTTAATTTACTAGCAATATATAGTTCTTCACAAACTCAAAGACATTGGAATGGTGTTAAACAAGTATTTCGTTATCTTCGAGGAACATTAGACATAGGTTTGTTTTATTCAAATAACTCTAAGACAGAATTGATCAGATATGCAGATGCTATATATTTATCAAATCCATATAAAACACGATCTCAAACAGGTTATTTGTTTACATATCATGGTACTGTTATATATTGGCATTCTACAAAGCAAATTCTAACTGCCACATCTTCAAATCATACTGAAATATTAGCATTACATGAGGCAAGTTGAGAATGCGTATGGCTGAGATCTCTTATTCAATATATTCATAAAACATGTGATCTTCCACTTGTTAAAGAAAGTCCAACAATTTTATATGAGGATAATGCAGCTTGTATCGCCCAAATCAAAGGAGGTTACATAAAAGGAGACAGAACCAAACACATTTCACCAAAGTTCTTTTTCACACATGAACTTTAGAATAAAAGAGAGATAGACGTTCATCAAATTCGATCTTCTAACAACATGGTAGATTTGTTCACAAAGGCACTTCCTACAACAACATTTGAGAAATTAGTAAATAAGATTGGTATATGTTGGTTCAGAGAATTTTGTTAAAATTCACCAAAAGAAAACATATCAACATGAAGAGGAGGTTACAGCGTATAAGAATTATGTACTCTTTTTTCCTTTATCAGGATTTTTTTTTCCCATAGAGTTTTTTCCTGAAAAGGTTTTTAATGAGACATATTTTTTGTACGGTGGACATCTAAAGGGGGAGTGTTGTAAATCAATTAGATGTCACTCTTTAGTATTTTATAACCTCCATATTAAAAATCATTATCACATAAATAATGATCATCATAATTGTACCTTAATGTTTTCTATAACCTCCACATTAAAGATCATTATTTCTCAAATAATGATCATTATAATAATACCTTAATATATTGTGTAACTTGTGCATTTTCTATTTCCTACATTTATGATTCTTAGCCTATAAATAGAGGGTACATAAGTTTGTATAGATTATTTTTGCATAAGAAACCTTAACCAACATTAACACCCAAACTTTCCAATTCCATTTTTCTTCCACTTAATTTGATACCAATCAACTCATTTTCATTCCAAAACATCATACCAACCATTCAAACATTAAAATCACCCAACACCTGCAAAAATACAATTTGTGCATACATTAACATAAATTGCTCATCACTTCATTCCTTTGCTTTTCAAACATTCATGTCAATCAACATGAATTCTCATATAAATTCATCCAAATACTAAAATCCATTCAATTACATAAATTTTTCCAATTTAGGCACTTACTAATATATAACACAACTAAGTTATTTACTTCATTTCAAACTCAACAATCACTCCCAAATGCATCAATTAATCACCAAAAGATCAAATAAAACCTTAAACTCAAAATAAATTAAATTCCATTAAAATCATCACATAAACCCTAACCCTTACTTTACTAATATTGCTTGACCAACACTTACTTCACTCTCCTTCCACTTCCAAACTCAATTTAAAGATGATCAACCTTTATTCAACCCAAAAATTCTAGTAAACTCTCATTAAATCAACAAACTTTAAAAATGCATCAACTAGTATGAATTAAATCCAACTTACCTTTAACTTTTTCTTGTGAAAATCTTGATAGGTTTGAGAGGTAAGAAAGGTTGGAACTTACTTAGGATCTCTTCTTCTCTTTCTTTTTCTTCTTCTCCTCCTTCTTCTTCACGGCCTACAGATTTTTTTTTCTTCCTCTCGGTCTACACTTGTCTCACATCTCTCTTCTCTATTTGGCAACTTACTTGGGATTTCTTCTTCTCCTTCTTCTTCTTCTTCTCCTCCTTCTTTACGGCTTGTAAATTTTTTTCTTCTTCCTCTCACATCTCTTCTTTCTATTTGACTGAATGATTCACTTGTTCAATGTAACGCCCTCTCCCAAGTTGTACTGTATCTATGTACAGAATGATATTTTGTATTGGAATATATTTTACTTATGGAATAATGAAAGAATTTTTTTAAGTGTTTGGAAGTGAAATTTTATTTTGATAGAGTTTCTCGAATGAGTAGGAGTAAAATTTAACATTAAAAGTCGAGGATAAATTGATAAAAATAAAAGATCTTTTAAAGAATGGCAAATATGTGATTATGAGGAAAAGATAAGGACATTGGGGAAAAGTGAAGAATTCTCTAAAATCTGAGTAAAGCATAATTTTAAAGAAGTTTAAGAGTGAAATCGAGCTTAACCCATGTCTATAAATATAGGTGTGTGGTGAGTGTGTCAGTAGGAGAAAAATCTAGAAAAGAGAGAAACGAAGAGAAAATTGTCGCCTACAAAAGGAAGGAGAGCAGATTTGCAGGTGTTCTAGGCAAATTTCTGTCATTTTTTAGGAAGATCAAGCTGATTGGAAGGTGAGGAACCAGATTTGGTAAGATTTAAGTGATAAGAATGAGTTTTTGTGGTTTTGTATTAATGAAAAGTTGTCGAGAATAACTTCTGGGTTGCAAGTAATTAACGTGATTTTTGGTGTATCGATCCGGTGATTGAAGCTATATACGAGTGTGAAAGCAAAGCAAAAGGTTGAGCAAAAGTTTGGTAAGTAGTTGAAAAATTGGTGATGATTTGTAGTGGCTTGTTTATGAACTGAGATGGTTTAGCTTCTGTTGTTGAATCTGATGAGGTCATGACTTGAGAAATCTGGTATAGATCTGGTGATATGTTGATTAAGTATATGTATGAGAAATGAGGTCGAGGTGTGTTAATGGTAGTGTCAAATGTAAAAGTTTGGAGAAAGGAGTGTTAGAAGTAGGTATGTGTGAGTCTGGGTAGGAGCTCACGAGGTGCGACCTGGAGGAGGCCCCTAGAGCATTTCAGCTAGTGGAGATGGTCAAACTAAAGAGCGAGCTGGGTCATGCCTATTGCTTTCCATCTCATCTATCTGGACTAAGTTGGAGTGCGAGCTCTCAAAAAGGAGATGAGGGAGGTTATAGCACCTCAAGGGTGTCAGGTCAAGCTGGCCTAAGGCGGTAACTCATAAAGGCGAGCTGAGAAGTGTTGAGGAACGACCTGAGCTAGAGGAAGGTTTCAGCTCGCTAAGAGAGTGAGCTGAGCGAGCTCACTAAAGATGAATGCCCTTAGTAAGGGCTGAGCTAAGTAAGGTAGGAGCTCGCTGATGGTGTGAGCTGGAGCAAACTGGGGTGTGAGCTCGTAGCTCGAGCTGGACTGACAATATTACAGTCCTTAGCAGCTCATATAAAGTAGGAGTTAGAGATAATAGTTCAGCTAACTAAGTAAATATTTCAATTATGATCAAATGTAGATGGCAAAGAGCTGAGAAGAGGTCACTGAGGAGGTCGTGGAAGTAATGGTGCTAGTGAATAAGACAGTAAGTAGTAAGTGTGAAAAGATTTTCTTTATGTCAAATATTTTCTAGATTTTTCTGCAATTATTATATAGATTCTCATAAATTATTTTTAGCTCATTAATAATTCATGTTTAATATGAGAGATTAGCTTTTTCGAAATATAGAAAGAGTTAAAAAAAAAAAAAAAGAGTAAGGATTTTCAAAGACTAATGAAACAGTTCAAGTTTATTGATAGACAGACCTTCTAGCATTAGACCTGGCTGGTATACCCCACAGTGTAGGGCAAATGTTGGGAGGGTTAGTCTTACTAACATCGAGGGGATAGAGTCTGTCATATTTGTCGAGTCGCCCTTTTACACTTGTGGGGTATTGTCTCGCTTATGTTATGTGATGATAGTTCTACCACGCAGTTGCGGGATGTCTTTATAGTTTTATCATTGTGTGCGATGATAGATATTCCGTCATGTGACCCCCCACACTGAGCGGAGCTGGTCTACCCGTTCATGTGGTTATAGCTTCCCTTGGGTTCCCCATTAGTATAGATTTTAGAAAGACAAGCATACCATGAAAAGTAGATTTAGGAAAGAAACTATTTTAGAAAGTTATTTTCCGTCATGTGACCCCCCCTCCCCCCCCTTCTTACACTGAGCGGAGCTGGTCTACCTGTTCATGTGGTTATAACTTCCCTTGGGTTCCCCATTAGTATAGATTTTAGAAAGAAAAGCATACCATTAAAAATAGATTTAGGAAAGAAACTATTTTAGAAAGCTTTTGAAAGCATTAACGAAGAATTTATAAAATCCAAGCTTTCAAAAAATAAAATTATTTTACAGAAAAATGTTTTCAGGAGGAAATTCATAAAAATTGGATTTAGCAAAACCCTTACATACTCACTAGGCCTTATAGCTTACAAACTATTTTGGTTTTATATTGCAAAAACCTCCTAAGTGCAAGAGCAAGAAATCAAGGTACCAGTTTGCTGCGATCAAACTAGATGGGTTAGATGACTGACGATACTGCAGAGTCTCTTTTGAAAACACTATGCTTTTAACTTTATTATGTATACATTTTGATTCGAACATATTTAGTAGAATTTTTATGCAAACATGATGACATGCTTATTTTAGACAATGCTTTTAGTATATTTATGCAAATGCTTGATTTTATTTTGCTTAGAAATTATGAAATGAAATTTTCTAATACCGGGTTTTATGTTTGATAAGTATTTATAGATACGAGTTCGCTTCACGACACCCTTTTCGGGTCTTATTAGTTGGACTTCAGAAAGGTCTCGTGGGGTGCCCAGCAGGACCGTCGGGTTCATTAGAGGCAATCCGGGTCGGGTCCTGTTATTCAAGCTCTCATGCAGTTCAACTTTATATACCCATCCTTCCAAATTTCTAAATTGCCCTCTAACTATCTTTAAAATCACCCAATTGTCATTAGTTATAAATAAATTCATTTGATTGGTCCAATTCTTACACTAATTATTCCACTAATTAAATTCATCCCAATCTAGTTCCAGTTCAACTAACTAATATCCTTTTTTACTTAAATGTGTCAACACATCATTGGTCCACACATAATCAGATGGTTTGTGTTTCTTTGATGATTATATTTTCATGTTTTTTTTTAATAATCTTTAAATTGAAAATTTAATCCTCATTTAAGACTAATAAATTCCAAAAATATTCCATAGTCATCCTATCATCAAATTGACCATGCAATACTCTAATTGGGTGTCTTAACTTTCAATTACATGCTTTGAAAAAAATTCAATTGATTTTAAATTCATTAAAATTCACAACTTTTCCAATAAGAGTATTTTTATCAATAACTATTCGGAACCCTTAAAATCCACTTAAATGGACTCATTTTTACTCTGTTTCAGTTTCTAATAACTCTAATTTCTATTCCAGGACTTATGATATCCGGGATCTATTTTTCGAAAATCAGTATTCACACAGATACTATTCACCGAAAAAATTTTATTTCACAAAACTTAAGGAAATTTTTCGTTTTTCAAAAATCACTATTCACTCAAAAATACTATTTACATAAAATTATTATTCATCTGGAATACTATTCATCTGAAAATACTATTCATTCATAAAACACTATATCTCCTAGGGAAATGAAATTCTAGGTTTTACAGTAATATTATAGTTTTTTTTCGAAATATATATTATTGAATACAAAATTATTAAACCAATTATAACTACAGAATTTGATAATTCTCATATTGTTATGACAGTTAAATCAATTGATTAAAAAATTCATAGAAATTGCAAATTAAGGAAAATATAAGTAATGTAATTCAATTAAAGCATTTTAATACACACACAAGATGCACAAAGTTGATGAGCATCTTTCTAGTTTTCAAATATCATATACGCTCTATAACTACATGACTTTTTTATTCTATTAATAGAATCGTAACAACATTATAGCTGTTAGAAATTTTAAATTGAAAACTTTAAAATTTGAAATTAACAAGTTACACATTTTCACTAAGAGTTGCATCTTTTCATGTTTTAATTTTGAATTTGAAGAGTTGCACTCTTCACTTAAGAATTATATATTTTCACTTAACTGTTGCATCTTAATTTCACTTGACAACTCTACAAAAATATACAAATTTAATTCTATGAAAAGATATGAACTTGATTTAAAGGACACCACCGTATCTCTAAATAGGAGTGATCATGTAATACCCTCTCCCGAGTTTTTATTGTACATATGTATGGAGTGAGGTATTGTATTAATGTACCTTTATTTTAAAATAATAAAAAAGAATTTTAAAAGTGTTCGGAGATGAAATTTAATTTTTAATTTTTTATAGAATTTCTAGAAGGATCAGGAGTAAATTTAAATTAGAAAAAGTTGAGGGGCAGTTGGTGTAAATAAAAATTTTTTATAAGAATGACAAAATTGTAAATAAAGAGAAAGGACAAGGGCATTGAGGAAAAGTGAAGAATTCTCTAGAATTTGGTAAAACCATAAATTTGAGGAAGTTTAAAGGTAAAAAGCGAGCTTGACCCTCACCTATATATAGGTGTGAGTGGTAAGTATGTCGATAGAAGAGAAGAAAAATCTAAAAGAGAGAGAGAAAGAGAGAAGTTGTCGGTAGAGAGAATAAAGGCAGATTTTCAGTTACTCCAAGCTAGATTTCTGCCATTTTTGAAGGATAATCAGGCTGTGAGAAAGTGAAGAACAAGTCTAGAAGTGTTAGCAAACCAAATCTAGTAAGAGTAAAACGGTAAGATCAAGATTTTATGGTTTAGTTTTGGTAAGAAATCTGTCAAGAGTTGTTAGTGGCTTTGCATCTGCTCTAGTGAGATTTTCATAAATAGATCTAGTAATTTAAAGCTATAGGTGAGTGGGTAATCAAGAAAAAAGGTTGAGGAGGAAATCTGGTAAGTGAAGTAGCTGAAGAATAAGCTATTTTACAAAGTTGTTTGTGGTTTAGGATAATTTAGTGCCCGTCGCACAGCCTGTTGAGGTCACGACCTGGGTTGATGGGTAGAATTTGATGAAACATTTTGAATAAATGTATATGAAATGAGGTCGAGTTGTGATTAATAGTTGTAAGAATGTAAAATCTAGAAAAAGAAATGTTAGAAGTGAGTATGCGTGGGTTTGGGTAAGAGCTCGCGATGTGTCAGCTGGATGAGGCCATTTGCCCTAATCAGCGCTAGTCGACTAGAGAGTACGCTCGTAAGGAGCGAGCTAGGCAATGCATGTTGCTCTTCATCGCACCAGTTCGAGCTGAACTAAGGCTTTGCGAGCTGAGCAAGGTCCGTGAACCAAGCTGAGCTAGAAGGAGGTAGTAGCTCACTAGAATAGTTGGAGGAAGTAAGAACTTGCTGAAAGGAATGAGTTGTGCGAGTTGGGGTGCGAGCTCACAGCTCGAGCTAGATTGGCAGCACTGCAGTCCATAGCAACTTAGGTGAAAATTATAAGTTGTAAAAACAGTAAAAATGATTTGGGATTAAAGTGTTCTACGAGCTAAGTGGAGATTTCATTGTGATTAAATGTAGGTGATCAGGCGAGCTGAGGAGATCGCTGAAACAGACGTGATTCAAGTGACTTGGACGGCAAGCAGTGAGTGTGCAAACGTTATTAAATGATTTTTAGTTCATTTTGAAATCATTTTTAGCTTTTATTATTCATTTTAGCTTAGGAATATTTTTACATAGCATGAAAATAAATAGTTTATTTATAATATGGTATGCAATATTTTAGCACTTATTATGTTTATAACATGAAAGAGAATTTGATTTGAATTATAGAAAGAGCAAAAAGGTTTCTAAAGACTAGTGGACAACCCAAGTTTATATATAGATAGACCTTTTAGTTTTAGACCCGGTCAGTATACCACGCAGTATATGACAAATGTTAGGAGGGCTAGTCCTGCTAACATTAAGGAGATCGAGTTTGTCGTGTCTGTCGTGTCGCCCTCTACATTTGTGAGATATTATCTCTCTATGCGATGTGTGATGGTAATTTTGCCATACAGTATTGGGATTTTTTTGTAGCTTTGTCACAGTGTACGATGCTAGCTTTTACGCCACATGACCCCCCACATTAGGCGAAGTTGGTCTGATCACTCATGTGGTTGTAGCTTCCCCTGGGTTCTTCATTAGTATAGTTTTAGAAAAAGAAGCATATCATGAAAAGTTTTTTTCATAAAGAAATTGTTTTAGAAATATTTTAAAAAAAGCTTTTGAAACTTTAAAGTAAATTTTATTAAACTGAAGTTTTTAAGAAATAAATTATTTCAAAGAAAAATATTTTTAAAAACGTTTTTTGAGAGGTCATTTTAGAAAAGATTTACTTAAATAGAAACTCCTATGCACTCACTAAGCTTTGTAGCTCATAACGTTTTGGTTTTATGTTACAAAAACTTCTCAGGTGCAGAAGCCAAGAAGTAGGGTACCAATTTGCTATGTTCAGATCAGGTGAGCCAGACGATCGACGATGTTGCATAGTTCTTTTGTAAAAATTATGATTTAACTACATGATCATGTTGTTGTGCTTATGTTTGATTTTGAATAAGATTTTGTAGAACCTTTTTTTTTTTAAGATAATGCATGCATGTTTTAGATACTTAAATTTCTGAGATACTGCTGAATTTTTTTTGAGAAATTGCTTGAAATTGGATGCAAGATTTTAAAATTCATGATTCATATGTTTAGTAAAGTTATTTATAGTTACGAGTTCGCTCTACGACATTCTTTTAAGTCATATTAGTTAGACTTCAGAAGAGTCTCGTGGGGGGCCTAATAGGACCACCAGATTCAATAAAGGGAATCTGAGTCAGATTCTATCAAATCATTTGTCATAAATTAATTGATGAAACAATTTAATTGATCTTCTTCTTCTTTGTCTCGTTGAGTCGAAATCCCTCTCCTTTCGTTTCTCTTACTTCACTTTCTCTCACATATTCTCTGTCCCACATCAACCCTAGTCGTCCAAACCCTAGCCATTTTGATACTCTTATTCATGCGTTCTTTACTCTCATGGTGACTTAGCTAAAGTACTGTCAAATTGAGACGACCTACCTTGACATTGCCGAGACCACCAAGTCCTTAATCTGTGCCTTGAACTTCATCTCTCGGGACCTCTCTCTCCCTCCTCACTTGTTGGACACCATCTCATCTATTATATCGATAAGGATGCGATCAATTGCACGCTTCTATTAATGGAGACGACGTCACTCAAAGTTCTGGCAAGGGTTCAAAAAGTGTTTTTTGTTTTGGATTGTTGTTGATTTGAGGGTTTTGTGGTGGATTTTGGGGTTTTTGGAATGTGGTTTTGTTTCGATTGGGCATTTTTATGAGTCATGTCTCTAGGGTTCTTTGTTGATGATGTTTTGGCCTAGAATTGGCTTTCATTTTGTCTTTTGTGTGTGTTTTGGTGTTGGAATTATTACGGTTTTGAAGTGAATTTTTTTTTGGTGAGGGTTTGATTGGATGAGTTTTTTTTTTAGTGAAATTGTTCGTGAATGAGATAACTAGTTGTTTTGTTTGATTTTTAATCTTTGAAAATTGCATTGTGAAATTACTTGTCAATGGGGCATCTGTTGAAAGTAATTTTGGTTAAGATTTTACTAGAAATTAGTCTTTTGCTTTGAAGTTGTCTATAAAATCAATGTTTGATAAATTAATTTTGTGGTTTTTAATTAGCTTTTGGAGTAATGTTTTAAAAATTTTACTACAGGACGGTGTTAACATATGTAACAGAGGAGATTTGATGAGTGAACTTGAGATTGCATTGTCTATACAATGGCCAAAATGAGTGTCAGGTTTTGGTGTTTGAGTAGTGGAATTGGTTTTTGTTTGGTTTGAGTAAGTGATTGAATTGTTTACATAGGAAATAGATGTGATCTTCGAGTTCAGGTTTTCTTTTTTTTTTTGTTCTAGTTTTTGAATGTTGGTTGATTTACGATGAAGAGAAGCTAAGTGGTTTTTGCTTAATTGGAGGAGGATTGATTGAGTATTTTTTGGTAGTGGAAATAGTTTTCATTCTTTTTTGGTTTTAGCAAGTACCTAAATCGTTTTGTTCGATGTGTGTAGGAAGTAGGTGTCACTTTTGAGTTTAGTGTTTGTTTTGGTTGTATAGATGAAAACATTGATTGGTTCTAATGGGTTTTTGTTCTTTTGGTTTTTGGTTAGACTAAGCAGAATTTTGATGCCCTTGAAGCGAGAATATTGAATCTTGAGTCAAATTTGGGTTAGGTATATAACTAATTAGTGTCATGTTATTGGATTTTTTATGTCGTTGGAATTTGTTTTCGAATTGAAATTTGAGATGTTTTGAATTGTTGTGAGACTAGTTTTGATGTAGAATTATAAAGACTGGAACTCTATCAGCTTGTCTGATTTTAGTTTCGTTAAATTGCACGTCTGATTTTAGTTCATGTCAACTCCACTTTCATTCATAACAAACCCAAAAAGAGAAAAAAAAAAAAAACAATTTTACTTTTGTTAAATTGCACGAATCTCATGTCAACTCCACTTCCATTTATCAAAAACCCAAAAAGAGGGGAAAAAAAAGAAGAAAATGACTCAATGGCAGCATTTTCGATCCTCTTAGAGACTTCACCAAGTACAGCGCTCATCTCGTCAAAAGATGTCACAAGCCCGATCATAAAGGTACTTTACAAGCTTTTCTTCAAACCATTTCGATATTTGTTTTTGATTTGTTTTGGATTTGTCTTCATTTATGTGGTGTGTTTGTGATTCGGATTTGCTATTGGATTTAAAACATAAGGGGGATATTGCTTTAAATCAGTTGGGATAGACAAGCTTGTGCAGTTTTATTTGATTTGCCTAAAGTTGAGAAAGCTCATTCTAATTGGACTTTCGCAATATTAGAGGAAGAGCTCCCAGTACAAGGCTTGTTGTTTCTTTTCTCGTTTTCTAAATATTGGACTTTCACTTTTATATAATCGTTTTTTGGTGATTGGGTTTGTGAGATTCTGATTTTGGGTTTTTAGTACATTATTTACTTTTGTTTAGATTCTATTCTGGGTTTAGTTTGCACGAGTTATTTTTTATTTCTAAATTTTGGTTTCAGATGTTTTATCAACGGGAGTATTATTTATTTATTTATTTTTTTTGGGTGGGGGGGGTGTGGATTTTGGGATGTGTTGTCAATTCAATTTTATCTTTCTATGAAGAATCTGTTTTGGGTGTTTCATGAAACTGAATTAGTGATGATTTTTCATGGCTATTCTATTTTGGTTAATTTACACATAATTGGGT
>CM034469.1:4831950-4879152 GCA_019925255.1 Litchi chinensis
TGTTGACGATCGGAATCGGTCAACACCGGTCGGGGGTCGGAACCTCGCCGACGGAACGATTTATGTGGGGTCGGCCCGTAGACCGTTGAACCCCTTTTGGCCTCTTGGGGTCGCGTCCGGAGTTGAACCCTCAACCTTATAGGTGTTATTGGTGTACAACTCCTACCACCAAGCTGAGACTCAGCTTGGTGGTAGGAGTTGTACACCAATAACACCTATAAGGTTGAGGGTTCAACTCCGGACGCGACCCCAAGAGGCCAAAAGGGGTTCAACGGTCTACGGGCCGACCCCACATAAATCGTTCCGTCGGCGAGGTTCCGACCCCCGACCGGTGTTGACCGATTCCGATCGTCAACATAAAAACGCGCGTTTTAATGTTGACGATCGGAATCGGTCAACACCGGTCAGGGGTCGGAACCTCGCCGACGGAACGATTTATGTGGGGCCGGCCCGTAGACCGTTGAACCCCTTTTGGCCTCTTGGGGTCGCGTCCGGAGTTGAACTCGTAACCTCTTATAAGGTTTTTGAGTGCACAACTCCTACCACCAAGCTGAGTTCTCAGCTTGGTGGTAGGAGTTGTACACCAATAACACCTATAAGGTTGAGGGTTCAACTCCGGACGCGACCCCAAGAGGCCAAAAGGGGTTCAACGGTCTACGGGCCGGCCCCACATAAATCGTTCCGTCGGCGAGGTTTCGACCCCCGACCGGTGTTGACCGATTCCGATCGTCAACAAAAACTAACCCAATTATGTGTAAATTAACCAAAACAGAATAGCCATGAAAAATCATCACTAATTCAGTTTCATGAAACACCCAAAACAAATTCTTCATAGAAAGATAAAATTGAATTGACAACACATCCCAAAATCCACACCACCCCCCCCCCCCCTCTCTCCACCAAAAAAAAAAAAAAAAAAACTCCCGTTGATAAAACATCTGAAACCAAAAGTTAGAAATAAAAAATAACCTATACAAACTAAATCCATAATAGAATCTAAACAAAAGTAAATAATGTACTGAAAACCCAAAATCAGAATCTCACAAACCCAATCACCAAAAAAAGATTATATAAAAGTGAAAGTCAAATATTTAGAAAACGAGAAAAGAAACAACAGGCCTTGTACTGGGGGCTCTTCCTCTAATATTGCGGAAGTCCAATTAGAATGAGCTTTCTCAGCTTTAGGCAAATTAAATCAAACTGCACAAGCTTGTCTATCTCAGCTGATTTAAAGCATTATCCCCTTTCTGTTTTAAATCCAGTAGCAGATCCGAATCACAAACACACCACATAAACGAAGACAAATCCAAAACAAATCAAAAACAAATATCGAAATGGTTTGAAGAAAAGCTTGTAAAGCACCTTCATGATTGGGCTTGTGACATCTTTTGATTAGACGAGCGCTGTACTTGGTGAAGTCTCTAAGAGGATCGAAAATGCTACCGTTGAGTCATTTTTTTCTTTTTTTCTTCCCCCTCTTTTTGGGTTTTTGATGAATGAAAGTGGAGTTGACATGAGATTCGTGCAATTTAACAAAAGTAAAATTGGTTTTTTTTTTTTTCTCTTTTTGGGTTTTTGATGAATAAAAGTGGAGTTGACATGAACTAAAATCAGATGTGCAATTTAACGAAACTAAAATTAGACAAGCTGATAGAGTTCCAATCTTTATAATTCTACATCAAAACTAGTCTCACAACAATTCAAAACATCTCAAATTTCAATTCATAAGCAAACTCCAATGACATAAAAAATCCAATAACATGACACTAATTAGTTACATACCTGACCCAAATTTGACTCAAGATTCAATATTCTTGCTTCAAGGGCATCAAAATTCTGCTTAGTCTAACCAAAAAACAAAAGTACAAAAACCCATTAGAACCAATCAGTGTTTTCATCTATACAACCAGAACAAACACTAAACTCAAAAGTGACACCTACTTCCTACACATATCGAACAAAACGATTTGGGTACTTGCTAAAACCAAAAAAGAATGAAAACTATTTCCACTACTCGAAAAATACTCAACCAATCCTCCTCCAACTAAGCAAAAACCACATAGCATCTTTTCATCGTAAATCAACCAACATTCAAAAACTAGAACAAAAAAAAAAAAAAAGATCTGAACTTGAAGATCACATCTATTTCCTATGCAAATAATTCAATCACTTACTCAAACCAAACAAAAACCACTTCCACTACTCAAACACCAAAACTTGACACTCATTTTGGCCATTGTATAGACAATGCAATCTCAAATTCACTCATCAAATCTCCTCTGTTACATATGTTAACACCGTCTTGCAATAAAATTTTTAAAACATTACTCCAAAAGCTAATTAAAAACCACAAAATTAATTTATTAAACATTGATTTTATAGACAACTTCAAAGCAAAAGACTAATTTCTAGTAAAATCTTAACCAAAATTACTTTCAACAGATGCCCCATTGACAAGTAATTTCACAATGCAATTTTCAAAGATTAAAAATCAAACAAAACAACTAGTTATCTCATTGACAAAAAATTTTACTAAAAAAAAAAAAAAAAAACTCATCCAATCAAACCCTCACTAAAAAAATTCACTTCAAAACCGCAATAATTCCAACACCAAAACACACACAAAAGACAAAGTGAAAGCCAATTATAGACCAAAACATCATCAACAAAGAACCCTAGAGACAAGACTCATAAAAATGCCCAATCGAAACAAAACCACATTCCAAAAACCCCAAAATCCACCACAAAACCCTCAAATCAACGACAATCCAAAACAAAAAACACTCATTGAACCCTTGCCAGAACTTTGAGTGACGTCATCTCCATCGATAGAAGTGTGTAATTGATCGCGTCCTTATCAACATAATAGATAAGATGGTGTCCAACAAGTCAGGAAGGAGAGAGAGATCCCAGGAGATGAAGTTCAAGGCACAGATTAAGGACTTGGTGGTCTCGGCAATGTCAAGGTAGGTCGTCTCAATTTGACGGTACTTTAGCTGAGTCACCATGAGAGTAAAGAGCGCATGAATAAGAGTATCAAAATGGCTAGGGTTTGGACGACTAGGGTTGATGTGGGACAGAGAGTATGTGAGAGAAAGTGAAGTGAGAGAAACGGAAGGAGAGGGATTTCGACTCAACGAGACAAAGAAAAAGAAGATTAATTGAATTGTTTCATCAATTAATTTATGACAAATGATCTGACAGGATCTTACTCGAATTCTCTTTATTAAACCCAGTGGTCCTACTGGTACCCCACGAGACCCTTCTGAAGTCTAACTAATATGACTTAAAAGGATGTCATAGAGCGAATTCGTAACTATAAATAACTTTACTAAACATATGAATCATGAATTTTAAAATCTCGCATCCAATTTCAAGCAATTTCTCAAAACAAATTCAACCGTATCTCAGAAATTTAAATATCTAAAACATGCATGCATTATCTTAAAAAAAAAAAAAAAAAAAAAGGTTCTACAAAATCTTATTCAAAATCAAACATATGCACAACAACATGATAGTATTTAAATCATAATGTTTACAAAAGAACTATGCAACATCGTCGATCATCTGGCTCACCTGGTCTGAACATAGCGAACTGGTACCCTACTTCCTAGCTTCTGCACTTGAGAAGTTTTTGTAACATAAAATCAAAACGTTATGAGCTACAAAGCTTAGTGAGTGCATATGAGTTTCTATTTAAGTAAGTCTTTTCTAAAATGACCTCCCGAAAAACGTTTTTGAAAATATTTTTCTTTAAAATAATTTATTTCTTAAAAACTTCGGTTTAATAAAATTTACTTTAAAGTTTCAAAAGCTTTTTCTAAAATATTTCTAAAACAATTTCTTTCTAAAAACAACTTTTCATGGTATGCTTTTTTTTCTAAAACTATACTAATGGGGAACCCAAGGGAAGCTACAACCACATGAGTGACCAGACCAACTCAGCCTAATGTGGGGGGTCACATGACATAAAAGCTAGCATCACACACCATGACAAAGCTACAAAAACATCCCAATACTGCATGGCGAAACTACCATCACACATCTCATTGTGAGTTAATACCTTACAAATATAGAGGGTGACACGACAGACTCGATCCTCCTGATGTTAGCAGGACTAGCCCTCCCAACATTTTTCATACACTACATGGTATATTGACTGGATCTAAAGCTAAAAGGTTTATCTATATATAAGCTTGGGTTGTCCACTAGTCTTAGGAAACTTTTTACTCTTTCTATAATTCAAATCAAATTCTCTTTCATGCTATAAACATAATAAGTGCTAAAATATTGCATACCATATTATAAATAAACTATTTATTTTCATGCTATGTAAAAATATTCCTAAGCTAAAATGAATAATAAAAGCTAAAAATGATTTCAAAATGAACTAAAAATCATTTAATAAAACGTTTGCACACTTACTACTTGTTGTCCTAGTCACTTGAATCACGTCTGCTTCAGGGACGTCCTCAGCTCGCCTGATCACCTACACTTAATCACAATGAAATCTCCACTTAGCTAGCGAGACAATTTAATCCCAAATCATTTCTACTGTTTTTACAACTTATAATTTTCACCCAAGTTGCTACGGACTGCAGTGCTGCCAGTCCAGCTCGAGCTGTGAGCTCACACCCCAGCTCACACAACTCATTACTTTCAGCAAGTTCTTACTTCCTCCAACTATTCTAGTGAGCTACTACCTCCTTCTAGCTTAGCCCGGTTCACAGACCCTGCTCAGCTCGCAAAGCCTTAGTTTAGCTTGGACTAGTGCGATGAAGAGCAACAGATATTGCCCAGCTCGCTCCTTACGAGTTTGCTCTCCAGTCGACTAGTGCTGATTAGGGCAGGTGGCCTCATCCAGCTCACACATCGCGAGCTCTTGCCCAGACCCACGCATACTCACTTCTAACATTTATTTTTCTAGATTTTACATTCTTACAACTATTAATCACAACACGACCTCATTTCATATAAATTTATTCAAAATGTTTCATTAGATTCTACCCATCAACCCAAGTCACGACTTCAACAAGCTGTGCGACGGGCACTAAATTATCCTAAACCATAAATAACTTTTCAACATAGCTTATTCTTCAGCTACTTCACTTACCAGATTTTCTCCTCAACCTTTTTCCTTGATTGCCTACTCACCTGCAGCTTCAAATTACTAGATCTGTTTATGAAAATCTCACTAGAGTAGATGTAAAGCCACTAACAACGCTTGATAGATTTCTTACCAGAATGAAACCATAAAATCTTGATCTTACCGCTTTACTCTTACTAGATCTGGTTTGCTAACACTTCTAGACCTGTTCTTCACTTTCTCACAGCTTGATTATCCTTCCAAAAATGGCAGAAATCTAGCTTGGAGCAGCTGAAAATCTACCTTCCTTCTCTCTACCAATAGCTTCTCTCTCTCTCTCTTCTAGATTTTTCTTCTCTTCTATCGACACACTTACTACTCACACCTATATATAGGCGTGGGTCAAGCTCACTTTTTACCTTTAAACTTCCTCAAATTTACAGTTTTACCAAATTCTAGAGAATTCTTCACTTTTCCTTAATGCCCCTGTCCTTTCTCTTTATTTACAATTTTGTCATTCTTATAAAAAAAATTTATTTACACCAATTGCCCCTCAACTTTTTCTAATTTAAATTTACTCTTGATCCTTCTAAGAATTCTATAAAAAATTAAAAATTAAATTTCATCTCCGAACACTTTTAAAATTCTTTTTTATTATTTTAAAACAAAGGTACATTAATACAATATCTCACTCCATACATATGTACAATACAAACTTGGGAGAGGGTATTATATGATCACTCCTATTTAGAGATGCAGTGGTGTCCTTTAAATCAAGTTCATATCTTTTCATAGAATTAAATTTGTATATTTTCGTAGAGTTGTCAAGTGAAATTAAGATGCAACAGTTAAGTGAAAATATATTATTCTTAAGTGAAGAGTGCAACTCTTCAAATTCAAAATTAAAACATGAAAAGATGCAACTCTTAGTGAAAATGTGTAACTTGTTAATTTCAAATTTTAAAGTTTTCAATTTAAAATTTCTAACAGCTATAATGCTGTTATGATTCCATTAATGGAATAAAAAAGTCATGTAGTTATAAAGTGCATATGATATTTGAAAACTAGAAAGATGCTCATCAACTTTGTACATCTTGTTTGTGTATTAAAATGCTTTAATTGAATTACATTACTTATATTTTCCTTAATTTGCAATTTCTATGAATTTTTTAATCATTTGATTTAACTGTCATAACAACATGAGAATTATCAAATTCTGTAGTTATAATTGGTTTAATAATTTTGTATCCAATAATATATATTTAAAAAAAAAAAACTATAATACTACTATAAAACCCAGAATTTCATTTCCTTAGGAGATATAGTGTTTTCCAAATGAATAGTATTTTCAGATGAATAGTATTCTAGATAAATAATAATTTTATGTAAATAGTATTTTTGAGGTAATAGTGATTTTCGAAAAACGAAAAATTTCCTCAAGTTTTGTGAAATAAAATTTTTTGGTGAATAGTATTTCCAGGCGAATATTGTCTGTGTAAATACTGATTTTCGAAAAATAGATCTTGGATATCATAAGTCTCGGAATAGGAATTAGAGTTATTAGAAACTGAAACAGAGTAAAAATGAGTCTGTTTAAGTGGATTTTAAGGGTTCTGAATAATTATCGATAAAAATACCCTTATCGAAAAAGTTATGAATTTTAGTGAGTTTAAAATCAATTGAATTTTTTTCAAAGCATGGAATTGAAAGTTAAAACACCTAATTAGAGTATTGCATGGTCAATTTGATGATAGGATGACCATAAAATATTTTTGGAATTTATTAGTGTTAAATGAGGATTAAATTTTAAGTTTAAAGATTATTAAAAAAATTTATGAAAAGATAATCATCAAAGAAACACAATCCATGTGATTATGTGTGGACCAATGATGTGTTGACACATTTAAGTCAAAAAGGAGTTAGTTAGTTGAATTGGAACTACATTGGGATGAATTTAATTAGTGGAATAATTAGTGTAAGAGTTTGACCAATCAAATGAATTTATTTATAACTGATGGCAATTGGGTGATTTTAGAGATAGTTAGAGGGCAATTTAGACATTTGGAAGGATAGGTATATAAAGTTGAAGTGCATGAGAGCTTGAATAACAGGACCCGACCCAGATTTCCTTTAATGAACCCGACGGTCCTGCCGGGCACCCCACGAGACATTTCTGAAGTCTAACTAATAAGACCCAAAAAGGGTGTTGTGAAGTGAACTCGTATCTATAAATACTTATCGAACATAAAACCCGGTATTAGAAAAATTCATTTCATAATTTCTAAGCAAAATAAAATCAAACATTTGCATAAATATACTAAAAGCATTGTCTAAAATAAGCATGTCATCATGTTTGCATAAAAATTCTACTAAATATGTTCGGATCAAAATGTATACACAATAAAGTTAAAAGCATAGTGTTTCAAAAGAGACTCTACAACATCGTTAGTCATCTAACCCATCTAGTTTGATCGTAGTGAATCGGTACCTTGATTTTTTGTTCCTGCACCTGGGAGGTTTTCGCAATATAAAACCAAAATAGTTTGTAAGCTATAAAGCCTAGTGAGTATGTAAGAATTTTGCTAAATCCAATTTTTATGAATTTCCTCCCGAAAACATTTTTCTGTAAAATAATTTATTTTCTGAAAGCTTGGATTTTATAAATTCTTCTTTAATGCTTTCAAAAGCTTTTCTAAAATGGTTTCTTTCCAAAATCTACTTTTCATAGTATGTTTCTCTTTCTAAAATCTGTACTAATGGAGAACCCAAAGAAAGCTATAATCACATGAACGGATAGACTAGCTCCACTCAGTGTGGGGGGGTCACGTGACGGAATATCTATCATCGCGCACAATGACAAAGCTACAAAGACATCCCGCTACTGCGTGGCGGAACTATCATCGCACAATGCAAGCAAGACAATACCCCACAAGTGTAAAAGGGCGACTCGATAGACATGATAGATTCTATACCCCCGATGGTAGCAAGACTAACCCTCCTAACACTTGCCCTACACTGTGGGGTATACCAACCGGGTCTAATGCTAGAAGGTCTGTCTATCAATAAACTTGGGGTGTTCCATTAGTCTTTAAAAATCTTTACTCCTTTTTTTTTTTTTTTACTCTTTCTATATTTCAAATAAGTTAATCTTTCATATTAAACATGAACTATTGATGAGCTAAAAATAATTTATGAGAATCTATATAATACTTGCAGAAAAATCTAGAAAATATTTGACATAAAGAAAATCTTTTCATACTCACTACTTGTTGTCCTATTCAATAGCACCATTACTTCCATGACCTCCTCAGTGACCTCCTCTCAACTCGCTTCCATCTACACTTGATCACAATTTAAATATTTACTTAGTTAGCTGAACTATTATCTCTAACTCCTACTTCATATGAGCTGCTAAGGACTATAATATTGTCAGTCCAGCTCGAGCTGTGAGCTCACACCCTAGCTCGCACCATCAACAAGCTCCTACCTTACTTAACTCAGCCCTTACTAAGGGTATTCATCTTTAGTGAGCTCGCTCAGCTCACTTTCTTAGCGAGCTGAAACCTTCCTCTAGCTCAAGTTTTTCCTCAACACTTCTTAGCTCGCCTTTATGAGCTACCGCCTTAGGCCAGCTTGGCCTAACACTCCTGAGGGGCTGCGACCTCCCTCATCTCCTTTTTGAGAGCTCGCACTCCAACTCAGTCCAGATAGATGAGATAGAGAGCAACAGACATGACCTAGCTCGCTTTTTAGTTTGACCATCTCGACCAGCTGAAATGCGTTAGGGGCCTCCTCCAGCTCGCACCCCGCGAGCTCCTACCCGAACTTACACATGCCTACTTCTAACACTCATTTCTCCAGACTTTTACATTTGACACTACCATTAACACATCTCAACCTCATTTCTCATACATATACTTAATCAACATATCACCAAATCTATACAAGATTTCTCAAGTCGTAACCTCATCAGATTCAACAAGAGAAGCTAAACCATCTCAGTTTATAAACAAGCCACTACAAATCATCACCAATTTTTCAACTACTTTATTTACCAGACTTTTGCTCAACCTTTTGCTTTGCTTTCACACTTACCTACAGCTTAAATCACCGGATCTATACACCAAAAATCACGTTAATCACTTGCAACCTAGAAGTTGTTCTTGACAATTTTTCATCAACATAAAACCACAAAAACTTATTCTTATCACTTAAATCTTACCAAATCTGGTTCCTCATCCTCCAATTAGCTTAATCTTCCTAAAAAATGACAGAAATCTGCCTGGAACAGCTGCAGATCTGCTCTCCTTCCTTCTTTTGGTAACAGTTTTCTCTTCCTTTCTCTCTTTTCTAGATTTTTCTCCTACTAACACACTCGCCACGCGCCTATATTTATAGGCGTGGGTTAAGCTCGATTTCACCCTTAAACTTCTTTAAAATTATACTTTAACCAGATTCTAGAGAATTCTTCACTTTTCTCCAATGTCCTTGTCTTTTCCTCATAATTACAAATTTTTCATTTTTTATAAGATATTTTATTTTTACCAATTTATCCTCGACTTCTAATATTAAATTTTACTCCCACTCCTTCTAGAAACTCTAAAAATAAAATTTCACTTCCAAACACTTAAAAAAATTATTTCATCATTCCATAAGTAAAATATATTCTAATACAAAATACCATTCTGTATATAGATACAGTATAACTTGAGAGAGAGCGTTGCTTTGAACAAGTGAATCATTCAGTCAAATAGAGAGGAGAGATGTGAGACAAGTGTAGATCGAGAGGAAGAAAAAAAAATTTGCAGGCCATAAAGAAGGAGGATGAGAAGAAGAAGAAGGAGAAGAAGAGATCCCAAGTAAGTTGCCAAATAGAGAGGAGAGATGTGAGACAAGTGCAGACTGAGAGGAAGAAAAAAAAATTCTGCAAGCCGTGAAGAAGAAGAAGGAGAAGAAGAAAAAGAAGGAGAAGAAGAGATCCTAAGTAAGTTCCAACCTTTCTTACCTCTCAAACCTATCAAGATTTTCACAAGAAAAAGTTGAAGGTAAGTTGGATTTAATTCATACTAGTTGATGAGTTTTTAAAGTTTGTTGATTTAATGAGAGTTTGCTGGAATTTTTGGGTTGAATAAAGGTTGATCATCTTTAAATTGAGTTTGGAAGTGGAAGGAGAGTGAAGCAAGTGTTGGTCAAGTAATATTAGTAAAGTAAGAGTTAGGGTTTATGTGATGATTTTAATGGGATTTAATTTATTTTGAGTTTAAGGTTTTATTTGATCTTTTGGTGATTAATTGATGCATTTGGAAGTGATTGTTGAACTTGGAATGAAGTAAATAGCTTAGTTATGTTATATATTAGTAAATGCCTAAATTGGAAAAATTTATGTAATTGAATGGATTTTAGTATTTGGATGAATTTATATGAGAATTCATGTTGATTGAGATGAATGTTTGAAAAGAAAGCAACGGAATGAAGTGATGAGCAATTTATGTTAGTGTATGGACAAATTGTATTTTTGCAGGTGTTGGGTTGATTTAAATGTTTGAATGGTTGTTATGATGTTTTGGAATGAAAATGAGTTGATTGGTATCAAATAAGTGGAAGAAAAATGGAATTGAAAAGTTTGGGTGTTATGTTGGTTAAAGTTAAGAATGGGTGTAAATTTGTTATTCAATCCTTTTTATGTGTTTTGTTGATTTGTATGATGTGTTTGAGTGCCTTGGAGCAAAGAAAATTAAAAGAAATGGATGTGAGATTATTGGTTGGAAATATGGTGAAGTTGTGAAATTATTGAATTATGTATTGAATTAGAATTTAAATGGGTAATGTTATAAAAGAAATGCAATATTAAGATATTGCAAAATAAAACCAAGGAATAAAGATAAAGCATAAGAAGAATTTTGGAAGAGAGTTGTTATTTTATTGTTTCATTTCTTATGCAAAAATAATTCATACAAACTTATGTATCTTCTATTTATAGGGTAAGAATTATAAATATAGGAAATAGAAAAGACACAAGTTACACAATACATTAAGACATTATTATAATGATTATTATTTAAGAAATAATGATCTTTAATGTTGAGGTTATAGAAAATATTAAGATACAATTATGATGATCATTATTTGTGTGATAATGATCTTTAATATGGAGATTATTAAATACTAAAAGGTGGCATCTAATTGATTTATAACACTCCTCATTTGGATGTCCACCGTACAAAAAAATAAGTCTCATTAAAAACCTTTTCAGGAAAAAACCCTATGGAAAAAAAAAAAAATCCTGATAAAGGAAAAAAGTAGTACATAATTCTTATACGCAGTAACCTCCCCCTCATGTTGATATATATATATATTTTTTGGTGAATTTTAACAAAATTCTCTGAACCAATGTATACCAATTTTATTCACCAATTTCTTAAATGTTATTGTAGGAAGTGTCTTTGTGAACAAATCTGCCATATTGTTAGCAGATCGAATTTGATGAACGTCTATCTCTCTTTTATTCTGAAGTTCATGTGTGAAAAAGAACTTTGGTGAAATGTGCTTGGTTTTGTCTCTTTTTATGTAACCTCCTTTGATTTGGGCGATACAAGCTGCATTATCCTCATATAAAATTGTTGAACTTTCTTTAACAAGTGGAAGATCATATGTTTTATGAATATGTTGAATAAGAGATCTCAACCATACGCATTCTCAACTTGCCTCATGTAATGCTAATATTTCAGCATGATTTGAAGATGTGGTAGTTAGAATTTGCTTTGTTGAACGCCAAGATATAGCAGTACCACGATATGTAAACAAATAACCTGTTTGAGATCATGTTTTATGTGGATCTGATAAATATCTAGCATTTGTATATCTGATCAATTCTACCTTAGAGTCCTTTAAATAAAACAAATCCATGTCTGATGTTCCTCGAAGATAACGAAATACTTGTTTAACACCATTCCAATGTCTTCGAGTTGGTGAAGAACTATATCTTGCTAGTAAATTAATAGAGAATGTTATATCATGTTTTGTGCAATTAGTAAGATACATTAGTGCACCAATAGCACTAAGATATAGTAGTTCTAGACCAAGAATTTCTTCATTATCCTCTTGAGGATGAAAAGGATATTCTGTTCACATCAAAGGTTCGAACAACCATGAGAGAGCTTATTGAATGAGATTTATCTATATTAAAATGCTTTAATACATTTTCGATATAAGTTGATTGATAAAGAAAAATCCTTTTAGCTAGATGCTCGATCTGCAAGTCGAGACAGAATTTTATTTGACCCAAATCCTTTATTTCAAACTCATTTTTCAAAAATATTATCGTCTCTATAAGCTCTTCATGAGTCCCGATGATATTCAAATCATCAAAATAAGTTGCAATAATAGCAAATCCAGACTTTGATTTCTTAATAAACACACATGGGCAAATTGGATTGTTAATATAGTCTTTCTTCAAAAGATATTCACTGAGATGATTATACCACATGCATCCAGATTGTTTTAATCCATACAAAGATCTTTACAATCTAATCAAATACATTTCTCAGGGTTTCAAATTGCATGTATCAGGCATTTTCAGTCCTTCAGAGACTTTCATATAAATGTCACTATCAAGTGATCTATATAGATAAACTATCACAACATCCATTAAATGTATATGAAGTCCTTTTGTAATTGCTAGGCTAATTAGAAATCTAAATGTGATTGCATCCACCATTGGCGAATAAGTCTTATCATAATCAATACTAGGTCTTTGAGAGAAACCTTGTACTATGAGTCATGCTTTATACCTTACAACTTCATTTCTTTCATTACGTTTTCACACAAATACTCATCTGTAGCCTATAGGTTTCACATCTTTAGGTGTTTGGACAATAAATCCAAAGACTTGACGTTTTTTAAGAGAATCTAATTCTGCCTGAATAGCGTCTTTCTATTTTGGCCAATCAGTTCTACGTCGACACTCATCAACGGACTTCGGTTCAAGATCCTTATTTACAATATCAAGAGCAACTGTATACACAAATATATTATCAATAACAGTTTCCTTTCAGTTCCATCTCTTTCTTGAAATAACATAATTTATTAAAATCTCTTCATCATAGTTATTTTCAGGAACCTGACCCTCTTCTGGGGTTATTTGTTCAGTTACATCAATTATTTCTTTTATGGGCTCTTTAGGAGTATTAATAACTTTGAAAGTGTCAACTTACTTATTTTGCTCATTTTTCTTTCTAAGATTTTTATCTTTGGAATCGAGTGGTCTACCACGCTTTTGGCGTACAGTAGACTCATTTGCTAGCATATTAGCAACTTGTCCTTCAGAGACATCAATACGAGCAGGAGCATTAACAGCTAGTATATGTGACTTTGTCACTTTTTTACTATAAGTAAATACATCTAGTAATTCATTTGTAATTTCTTGCAAGTGAATTATTTTCTGACCTTCCAATTCGCATTGATTTATACGAGGATCAAAATTAGATAATGACGATGTATTTCATGAAATTTCTTGTCTTTCCAACTATTGTTTGTAAGACCCGGAATCTCATTTCCCTAGAAGAAATAGTATTTTCCGGATAAATAGTATTTTCGGATGAAATAGTATGTCCAGATGAATAGTTATTTCATGTGAATAGTATTTTTGAGTGAATAGTGATTTCCGGGAAAAGGAAAATTTCCTCAACTTTCGTGAAATAAAAAATTTTTCGGTGAATAGTATTTTTTGGATGAATAGTATTTCTAGTGAATAGTGTCCGCGTGAATAGTGATTTTCGGAAAATGGACCCCGGACATCATAATGAATTAGAGTTATTAGAAACTGAAACTGAGTAAAAATGAGTTCGTTTGAGTGGATTCTAAAGATTCCGAATATTTATGGATAAAAATACCCTCGTTGAGAATGTTGTGAATTTTAATGAGTTTATAACCAATTAAAATTTTTTCAAAGCATGGAATTGGAAGTTAAGACATCCAATTAGAGTATTGCATGGTCAATTTCATGATAAGATGATCATGGAATATTTTTAGAATTTATTGGTGTTAAGTGAGGATTAAAATTTTAGTTAAATGCATTAGTAAGTGTATAGGAGAAGATAAGCCTCAAAGAAGCACAATTAATGTGCTTGGATGAAGGCCAATGATGTTGTGACATCTTTAAGTCAAAAAAATAAGGAATTAGTTGGGATTTAATTAAGAAATTGGATGAAATTGTTAGTGGATTAATTAGTTGAGAAAGTGACCAATTAAATGACTTCATTCTTGACTAGTGGCACTTGTGTGATTATAGAATTAGTTTAGAGGCATTTTGGACATTGTCAAGGCATGAGTATATAAAGTAGAGAGGATTGAGAGCTGAATCAGATGTTAAGTCGGTTGAGAGAGAGATAAGTCGGCTGAGAGCTGAAGGAATCGTGAAAGAGCAAGCTGAACTAGAACCGAGAGGTAGAGAAAGCTGCAGACGTGCGTGAGTTGAAGCAGAAGCCGAAAGAAAGAGAGAGACCGTGAGCAGAGCTGAAACCGGAAGAAGGAGAAGAAATCGTGAAGCAAAGCTGGAACCCGTGAGGCAAAACAGAACCGAGAGAGAGGGTTGGAACCGTGAGCAGAACGGAAGAAGAAGAAGAAGTTCTGCAGGCCGTGAAGAAGAAGAAGAAGAAGAAGAAGAAGAAGAAGAAGAGGTGATCCATCCTTTGTAGCCCCTCAAATCCATCCATCTTCATAAAAAAAAAAAAAAGTGAGGGTAAGTGGAAGATTAGTTTATGTTTAATTGATGAACTTTTAAGGTTATTAATTTATATAAGTTTTAATGAATTTCATGGACTAAATCAACGTTAATCATCATCAATATAAACTTGGAAGTGAAGGAAAAGAATCAAGAAGCTTGGATCAAGGTTTTTGAAAGGTAAGGGTTAGGGTTTGATGAATAATAGTTGATGAAATTTAATTGATTTCTTTGTTTAAGGTTATAGTTGATTTAATGAATGATTTGTTGAAGAGTTTATGTGAATTAATTGTTTGAGATGAAATGGATGAATAAAGTTGTCATATATTAGTATGTGACCAAATTATAAAGGTATGAATGATGAGATTAATAGGATGATTAGATAAAGATATAGGTGAGATATTATGATGATGGAAATGAAGTTTTGAAAAGAAATATCAAATGATTGTGTTGTTGGATATATACATGTATATTAGTGTATGGATTATGATGTTTTTGCATGTATTTAAGTTGATTTTAATATGTGAAGAAGTGGTATAAGGTTATGGAATAAAAATGAGTTGGTTGGTATCAAAGAATGCAAGAATAGTTTGAAATTGGAAAGGTTTGAGTGTTGATATGTTTAATGTAAGTATTTGGTTCCTAAAGGGCTATTCAATCTTTTTCATGTACTTTGATGATGATAATGAAGTGTTTGAGTGCTTTAATGCCAAAGAAATAAATAGAAATGGATGTGAGAATATTAAGTGAAAAGTTGATAGGGTTGTGAATTTCTTGAGAATATGTGTTGATGGATAAAATAATTGACTAGTTAATGTATTTTTTTATTGGAAATCTATGTGAGTGAATGGTCAAGTTCTTGAATGAATTTTATATATGTGTGGATGGTGAGTATGATGTGTTTGAATATTTGGGCATCAAAGGAAGTAATTGAATTGAAGTGAGATTGTTAAGGGAAAATAAAGTAAAGTAGAGAATATATATATATTGAGTTAGACTAAATGATCTATTGGTAAAGCATATGTTGGATTAAAGTAAATACGTTGTGGATATTTGATTAAGTTAGATGCAAAAAGTTTGGGTTAGAAAGTGATTGAAAGGCTAGTCAAGAATATAATGTGGCTATGTATTGGTGTATGTGATTTTAATGAAGTTAGAAATTTTAATATTTATGAATCCTAAACCAAGATTGTTGGTTGGATTAAATTGTAGGGAAATCTCAAGAATATAAAGGAAGTGTTGGAGAGGTGGTGAAGAAATTGGAAGTGAACAGTGAGTGATTTTAAATTTTTGAATTGTTTTATTGAAATGCCATGGACATTATTTTAACTATCAAATTTAATTTAATTCTAGCATATTTTTGTGAGTAGTACTATGCATGTATATTTCTTGAAGTCATATTACAATTGCATTTAATTGTTGTAAAGTAAATTAGTAGCTTTTGATATATATACATGCATGAAATTAAGTTAATAAGATATTTCGAAATCAAAGTTGATTATGTAGTGAGATTAGAAAAGAAATTTACAATATGAGAATCGAGTTATATAATTGTTGTTTCAGTAAAAGAGTTTATTATGTGAATTTATAGTCATTTTAGCATGTTATATATTTTATATGAATTGCATGAATATTTTCATTAAGTTGCAATTATGAGCATTTGAGTATTAAAGCGATTTAGTATATTGAGTTATTATACTCGAGAATTTTACGTATTAAAGTTATTTATAAATGATAGGCTTTGGCCTTAGAGAAAAGTAAAGTTTATTTCAAGTGATTGAAGAAAAGAAAAGTAAAATTTTTATTAAAGAAAATAAAAGTAAGAGTTTTATTATGAAAAGATTTAAATGCCTTGGATTTACCCTAGCCCCCAGAGATTACCGGTCGAAGTACCGTATACGTGTATGACAAGAGCAGTTGGGAGAGTTAGTTACTAACACTAACTTGGGGGGGTTGAGTCGAGTCTGTCAGTTGCCCTCTGCATGTATATGGTAGCGTAGATCTGCCTGATGTTGGGAGGGGATCGTAACCCCAAGAGATTTCCCACATCTGCGACTACGTCTAGTAGCATTCTCGAGCTCCTGTGGCGTCGAGAGATTCCGTCACAATGGAGCTAAGTTTCCCTGGGTTGCCTTTGACGAGATAAAAGAGAAAAACATTTTAAAAAGACGTGAAGTTTATTAAATTAGAAATTATTTCCAGTTTTGAGAAATAAAGAAAGATTTATAAGAATTACTCAGTTTTGTAATTTTAATAAAATTATAGAAAGATTATTACTTTATATTTTTGAAAAAGTTTCTCCACTTGATTTTTATAAATTTATAGAAAGATTATTAGTTTACAAAGTATTTTGGGAAGGAGTATACACTTTTGAAAAAGAACATATTAATGAAAAGCTATCCCTGTGGCGAGATATAAGAAAGAAATTAAATTTTTATGCATGCCAGTTATTTAAGATTATTCAGTATTATATTCCTAATTGTATCAATTACTTATATTTGTGCATGCAAAGCATTTTAAAAGTATTGTATTCGATATATATTTTAGCATATGAATTAATTATTTTAGTATGCGAGATATTTAAACGAGTAAATATTTGAAATTAATCATAGAATGCGAGAAATCATTTTTAGTTTTAGAACTTAAAAGTTTATTTTTCCAACCGTTTTTGGGAGGAGTTAGTTTAAACAAGCATACAGTTAGATTACCTTATCCACTCACTGAGTTTTATACTCACCACCCTATTTTCGTATTTTATAAAAATCCTTCCCAGGTACAGGAACGAGCCGTCAACCAGAAGAGGCTCCACCGGACGCGTAAGTGGCCTGACGCAACAGCATCACTGCATAAGTTAGATTAAAAGTATAGGCCATGCATTCCATGCAATTTTTTATGACTATGTTGTAAACAATATTTTGAATTGTATATAATATTTTGTATATATAAAATGTAGTTTTTGATAAATTAATTTATCTATTTGTCTTAAATGAAAATGATGTATAGTTATGGATTTTAAATTAAAAATGTTTGTGATTGGATTGTGGAAATGATTTGAGGGCCTAAAGCCCAGTAGTGGAGAAATGTTTGCCTTAGAAGTGTAAAATTTTGAAATTTACAGGGTGACATGTTTGAAAAACAGCCGTTATGATGCCAAAAGTTTTATAAACCTGTTTTATAAATGTTCAAATAAAAAGAAAAATTTTTACCACGTTTCCGCATTAACAGAAAGTTTTTAATAAGTAAACGGCGTAGCTTTACGAGAATCTTCCAGTTGGATCAGATATCTGCTGGAGGGCTACTATAAGGCGACTGGCAGGCCTAGTAAGGAGAGGGGCCTGTCATGTTTCTCTCCCCTTGATGTTAGGAAAACTGTCTCATCAAATTGACAATCAGCAAATCATATCGTGAAAATATAACCCGTTAAAGGTTCGAGACATTTAATAATTGACGGGGATTCAAATCCAACATAAATTCTCAATCTTCTTTGTGGACCCATTTTAGTGCATTGTGGTGGAACAATAAGAACATATACCACACAACCAAAAACTCTTAGATGGGAAATATTAGGTTATTTATCAGAAACAAGTTGTAATTGGGAGTATTTATGATATGTAGTTAGCCTTATACGAATAAGTATTGCAACATGTAATATGGTATATCCCCGGGCAGAACTAGGCAACTTTGTTTTCATAAGTAAAGGCCTAGAAATTAATTTAAGTCTTTTAATAAAGGATTCTTCTAATTCATTTAATGTATGTGTGTGAGCAACAGGATGCTCAACAATAATTCCAGTGGACATGCAATAATCATTAAAAGCTTGGGATGTAAATTCTTCATCATTATTAAGATGAATTTTCTTCATTGTATAATCCAGAAATTGAGCCTATAATCGGATTATTTGGGCAAGAAGCCTTGCAAATGCGACATTTAAAGTGGATAATAGATAAACATATGACCAACATGTTGATGCATCTATTAGTACCATAAAATATTAAAATGATCCACATGATGGATTAATAGGTCCACATATGTCTCCTTGAATTCGTTCTAAAAATGTAGGAGATTCAATGGCAACTTTTGTTATGGATGGCCTCGTATTTAGTTTCCCTTGAAGACAAGCAGCACATGAAAAATCTTTGGACAAAATAATCTTCCAGTTCTTTGAAGGATATCCATGCGAATTTTCTATACTTTTTCGCATCATTATTGAACCCGGATGACCTAACTGATCATGCCAAACAATAAAAGTCCTTGAATTCAATAATTCTTAGTTCATAACCATATACGACTCAACTGGATTTATAAAAATATAATATAATCCAGAAGAGTATGCTGGTAATTTTTTCAATATATGTTTTTTTTTTTTTGAGACAATGGACGTAATATAAAGATATTCAACGTCTTTTTCATTCTTCGTCTCAATATGATAACCATTATGACGTATGTCTCCAAAACTTAGTAGATTTCTTTTTGATCTATTAGAAAATATGGCATCATTTATTATAAATTTTGTGTCATCAAGTAATAATATATGAGCTCTTCCATAACCTTCAATAAGGTTTACAATATCAGATATTGTGCTAACATTAGCTTCAACCAATATAAGATTAAGAAAATATTTTTCATCTTTAAGTATGGTAGGTGTTGTTCCACTGTCTGCTAGACAAAGAGCTTTATCATTATCTTGAGCACCAATCATGTGATCAATGAAAACCATGTTTCTTCATAAGTAAAAGAAAAAGAAAATTATAAGAATAAAGAACAATCCCTTTAATTTTAAATATGAACACACTGAAGTTATACTGAAAAATAAAATAACACTGAATATTACTTAACACACTTGTAACCAAATACACTAAAAACAACACACTTTTGAAAATTAGAAGTACAAAACACACTAATGACATAACACATTAAAACATATTACAAATAACACATTTGGAGCGGCTTGTTGCAATAATGTCCTCTTAAGCCACATTTATGTTTCCATCTCCAATCAAATTTCCATCATAGTTCTCAAAGAAATCTACAACATTTAAATGTGTCAAATCCATAGGATCATGGTATTCAACAAGGTTTGTTTCAATACGTTTTCCTTTTTCTTTTTAGGAAGCTTAGTAAAGATCAACGATGTGTTTTGTTATACGATATGTACAGATCCAATGTCCTTTCATGCCACATCTGTGACAAGTGCTTTCATTATTTTTGAAAGTCTTATTTTGACAACTCTTTTCCTTTTGTTTTTCCTTATTATTCCCCCACTTCAGGTGGTGAGATGCAGTTTTCTTAAAATTTAAGAAGTTTTAATTATAATTACCATGACCACGACCACACGACCACGACCACGACCAATGCTTAGGATCATTAATAGATGTAGCATTTGCTTCAGGGAATGTTGTTGATCTAGTTGGTCGAGATTGATGATTTTTCATCAATAATTCATTATTTGTTTAGCCACCAAGAGACATGATATCAACTCAGAATATTTTTTAAAACCTCTTTCTCGATATTACTGTTGCAGAAGCATATTAGAGGCATGGAAAGTAGAATATGCTTTTTCTAACATATCTTCATCAATAACACTTTCTTCGCATAATTTTAATTAAGAAGTAATTTTAAACATTGCGGAATTATACTCGCTTATACTTTTATGGTATGTTTACTTCATGGATTGGGGAATGAGGAATGAGGAATGAGATTTATTGATAGTGTTTATTTTACTTGCTTAAAATTCATTCCATAATGGGAATAAAAGTGTGGATCCCACATCAATTTAGGGTTGTGGAATGGGAATCCTATTCCCCCCAACCCACTTAGGAATCTCATTCTTATTCCCTTTCTCAAGATGAAAAGTCTTTTATGCCCCTCTTTTAAAAAAAAAATGTAGAACCCAGAATTTCATTTCCTTAGGAGAAATAGTATTTTCCAGATAAATAGTATTTTCGGATGAAATAGTATTTTCAGATTAATAGTAATTTTATATTAATAGTATTTTCGAGTGAATAATAATTTTTGGGAAACGAAAAATTTCCTCAAGTTTCGTGAGAAAATTTTTTTGATGAATAGTGTTTCCAGGTGAATAGTGGCTGCGTGAATAGTGATTTTTAAAAAATTGACTCGGACATCATAAGCCCCGGAATAGGAATTAGAGTTATTAGAAACTGAAACGGAGTAAAAATGAGTTTGTTTAAGTAGATTTTAAGGGTTCCGAATATTTATCGATAAAAATACCTTCGTTGGAAACGTTGTGAAATTAGTGAGTTCAAAACCAATGAAAATTTTTTTGAAGCATGGAATTGAAAGTTAAGACACCCAATTAGAGTATTACATGGTTAATTTGATGATAGAATGATTATGGAATATTTTTAGAATTTATTAGTGTTAAATGAGGATTAAAATTTAAGTTAAATGAATTATTAAATGTGCATGAAAGGATAAGTATTAAACAAGCACAATCCATGTGAAATAGAATGGACCAATGAAGTGTTGACACATTTAAGTCAAAAAGGAGTGTAATTAGTTGAATTGAAACCAATTTGGATGGAATTGATTGGTGAATTAATTGGATTGCATGGTTGGACCAATTAAATGAATTTATTCATAACTAATAGTATTTTTGTGATTTTAAAGTCATTCCAAGGGCAATTTAGACAATTAGGGAGTTAATCTATATAAAGGAAATCATGAGAGAGCTGAACCAAGTGAGATACTCGGTCAACAAGAGAGCAAAACATGAGAAGAGGTTGAAAACTGAAGGAGGAAAAAAAAAAAAAAGAGAGAGAGTGATGTCGTGAAGAAGAAGAAGAAGAAAAAGGAAGTAGTGGCCATGGTTTCAAGGTGATTTCATCCACTTTCTACTCTTATTATCACCCCTAAGGAATCAAGAAGAAGTGAGGAAAGATTTTTAAGTTAAATGATTTTATTTTGACGTTAATTGATAGTGATTTTGAATGGGTTTTTAAAGTTTGATGATATGGGATTTATGTGACGAATTTTGTGGTTGTTTAGAGATTGATCATCATCAATTTGATCTTGGAAGAGAAGGAAAACATCAAGGAGTTTGGGTTGAGCTATTTTAGTAAGGTGAGTTAGGGTTTGGTATTTTGATTGGATGGAATTTAATTGATTTTAGATTTTAAGGCTTTGGTTGATCTTTTTATGGTTGTTTGATGCTCCTGGATGTGATTTATATTAGTAAGTGGTTCATTTGGAAAAGTTTATGAAATTGGATGGTTTTTGGCACTTGGATCAGTTCATATGAAGATTTATATTAATTTGAGATGATTTTTAGATAAGAAAAGCAAAAGGAATGGAATGATAAGCATTATGTTAGTGTATGGAAAATTTATATAATCCATGTGTTTATGTGAATTTTTAATGCTTGAGTGGTTAGTATGATGTGTTGGAATAAATTTGAGTTGATTTGGTATTAAATGAATGAAAGAAAAATGAAATTAAAAAGTTTGGGTGTTAATTTGGTTAAGTTCAAGAATGGGTGTAAATTTGTTATTCTATTCTTTTTGATGTGTTTTAGTGATGTTTAGGATGTATTTGAGTGATTTGGTGCAAAGGAAATCAAAAGAAATGATGTTAGAATATTGGTTGGAAATATGGTAAAGTGGTGAAAGTGTTGAAAATATATGTTGAATTGTGATTAATTGGTTAATTAGTGTTATTGTGTTAAAGATTGATTTAAGTGAATATAGGATTGTTGAATTATTTTTAATGAGAGATTTAAGTTGGAAAAGTATGGTTGGATTAGTGGTAATGTTGTCTAAAGGTGGAATCCGAAATAACGTAGGTAACCCGGAATCGAAGGAAACCTAAAGCGTGTGTTTCCGTGAGCTAACAATAGTGGGTGGTTTTATTTTAAAAGTTTTGATGAATTTATAAGTTGATTAATCATGTTAGCAACCATATATTTTAGTATTGAGTTGTTTTAATGAGAGGTTATTTACATTATTTCAAGCTATGAAGTTTAACTAAATTGTAGCATATTTTTAAGTTTTATTATGCATGTATATTTCTTAAATTTATATTGTAACTGTATTTACTTTTAAGCAAAGTAAATTAGTAAGCTTTTAATATATATATATATATATATGCATGCATGAAATCAAATTGATAAGATATTTCGAAAGTAATTTCGATTATAAAGTGATATTAGAAAAGAAAGTTACAAGTATAGGAAAGAATTTTAAATGTCTTTGGTTTACCCTAATCCCCAGTATACCCAGTCGTAGTACCATTGTGTGTATGGCAAGATGGTTGGGATAACTATTAGCTTTGGGGGGGTTGAGTTTGAGTCTGTGAGTCGTCCTCTGCACGTATATAGTAATGTAGATCTATCTGATGTTGGAAGGGCAATCGCGATCCCAAGAGTTTCCCACATCTGCGACTACATATGGTAGCATTCCTGAGCTCTAGTGACGATGAGAAATTCCGTCACAATAGGGTTAAGTTTTTCTGGATTGCCTTTGGTGAGATAACAGAGAAAAACACGTCAATAGACGTGAAGTTTATTAAATTAGAAATTTATTTCCAGTTTCGAAAAATAAAGAAAAGTTTATAAAAATTAATTAGTTTCGTAATTTTAATAAAGTTATAAGAAAATTATTAGTTTACAAATTATTTTGAGAGGACATATACATTTTAGAAAAGGATATTTTAGTTGAAAAAACTATCCACTCATTGAGTTTTATACTCATCATTCTTTTATGTGTTTTTGAAAAATCCTCCCCAGGTGCAGGAACGAGCCGTCAATCAGAAGAGGCTCCATCGGACGCATAGGTGGCCAGACGCAACGATATCACTGCATAGGTTTATATTCGAAAGTGTATGTCATGCATTTCATGCAACTTTTGGTGAATATATTATAAATTATATTTTGGGTTGTATATAGCGTTTTGTATTTATAAAATTAAATTTTTGACAAATTAAATTATATATTTATATTAACTGAAAATGAAGTATATTTATGGATTTCAAATTGAAAAATATTTGTGGTTAGATTGTGGAAATGATTTGAGGGCCTGAGGCCCAATAGTGGAGAAATGTTTGTTATAGAAGTGTTCAACTTTGAAATTTGTAGGGTGGTATGTTAGGAAAACAGTCGTTATGTTGTCCAAATTTTTATAAATCCGTTTTATAAATGTTCAAAATGAAAGAAAAATTTTCTCACATTCCCGCATTAATAGAATGTTTTGAAAAATAAACAGCGTAGCTTTACGGGAACTTTCCAATTGGATCAGATATCCGTTGAAGGGCTACCGTGACAAGACCCGACCCGAAATCCCTCTAATGGACCCGGCGGTCCTGCCGGGCACCCCACGAAGCCCATCTAAAATCTACATACCAAGTCCCAAAAGGACGTCGTGGAGCGAACCCGTATTTAAAAACCACTTGCTTAAAAGTGTATCTGAAAAGCATTTTGATAATTATAATGTAAATCAAAGTAGACATATCAATGTGATTACATCAATTATCCACAAAATATTGTTCAATCTTTGAAAGACATCTAAAAGCATGGTAAATAAAAATATTTAAACCCAATGGTCACAAAATGAAATGCTGCGTCATCAGTCGTCTGACCCACCTAGCCGGATTGCTACAGACTGGTACCTTGATTTCTTGTACTTGCACCTGGGAGGTTTTGAAACATAAAACCAAAAAGGGGCGTAAGCTAAAAGCCTAGTGAGTGCGAGAGTTTTATTTTAAATTAAGTTTTATAAAATACCTCCTGAAAACATTTTTCCTTAAAAAGGATTTGTTTTCAAAAACTTGAATTTCATAAATTTTCTGTAGAAATTCGAAAACTTTTTCTAAAATAATTTCTTTCTGAAATCTGCTTTTTAATAGTATGCTGATCTTACCAAAATCTGTACTAATGGGGAACCCAAGGGAAGCTATAACCACATGAACGGGTAGACCAGCTCCGCTCAGTGTGGGGGGTCACGTGGCAGAATATCTATCATCGTGCATAGTGATAAAGCTACAAAGACATCCCGCAGCTGCGTGGCGGAACTATCATCGCACATCGCAAGCGAGACAATACCCCATGGTGTAGAAAGCGACGCACCAACATAACAGACTCTATCCCCCCGATGTTAGTAGACTAACCCTCCCAATACTTGCCCTACACTGTGGGGTATACCGGCCGGGTCTAAAATGCTAGAAGGTCTATCTATCAATAAGCTTGGGTTGTTCCACTAGTCACTGAAAATCTTTACTCTTTTTTTTTTTTTTTTACTCTTCTATATCTCAAGTAGGCAAAATCTCATGCTAAATATAAACTACTGATGAGCTAAAAACAATTTATAAGAATTCATATAATAATTGTAGAAAAGTCTAAAAAGCATTTAACATAAAAATATTTTCACACTCACTGCTTGCTGTCCTATTCTCTTGCGCCAATGCTTTCGCGAGCTCCTCAACGACCTCCTCCCTCAGCTCGTTGTCACCTACACTTATTCACAAACAAAACTCACTTAGCTAGCTAATTTGTTATCTCCAACTCTCAATTTGCATGAGCTGCCATGGGCTACAATACTACCAGGGCAGCTCGAGCTGCGAGCTCATATCTCAGCTCGCCCAGCTCGCATATTCAGCGAGCTCCTACACTGACCAGCTCAACTCGAGCTAAGGGCACTCAACTCCTAGCAAGCTCGCTCAGCTCGCTCCTTTAACGAGCTGAGATCTTCCTCGAGCTCAGGTCGCTCTTCATACTTCTCAGCTCGCTTTGCGAGCTACGACCTTAGGCCAGCTCGGCCAGGCACCCCTGATGAGCTGCGACCTCACTTAGTTCCTTTCGCGAGCTCACCCTCAAGTTCAGTCCGGGCAGGTGAGATGGGAAGCAAGCATAGCTCAATTTGACCATCTCGACCAGCTGAACGCGGACCTCATTCAGCTCACACCTCGCGAACTCCTGCCCTGACACACAACTCAGCTCACACACACTAAAACAACATATCAATTCTTCACCAGAACTCAGGTCGCGACCTCATCAAGTTCAGCGACACCAACTGAATCATCCTAAAACAATATCAAACTACCACAAAATCAGTATCATTCTCAGCGATTTCACTTACCAGACTTTACTCAGCCTTTTTGCCTTGCTCTCTCTCTCTCTCTCTCGCTTGCAGCTTCAATATACCAGATCTACATATCAGAACTTTGGTTAAACATCTGCACACCAAAAGATGTTCACGACAGCTTCTTACTAGCTTACAATCGTATAAAATCATTTCTTTGTCCATTAAATCTTACCATATCTGATTCCTCACCTTCCAAATCAGCTTAATCTCCCTCAAAACGGCAGAAATCAACTTGGAGTAGCTGCAGATTTGCTCTCCTTCCTTCTCCAGCGACAGCTCTCTCTTTCTCCTTCTCTCTTCCAGATTTTTCTTCTGCCGACACACCCACCACACACCTATATTTATAGGTGTGGGTTAAGCTTGATCTCACCCTTGGACTTCTTTAAAATTACACTTTTACCAGATTCTAGAGAATTCTTCATTTTTCCCCAATATCCTTGTCCTTTCCTCATTTTTACAATTCTGCCATTCTTGATAAAATCTTTTATTTTTACCATTTTACCCTCAACTTTTAATATTAATTTTTCTCTCAATTATCTTGAAAACTCTATCAAAATTAAATTGCACTTCCAAATACTCTAACATCCCTTTTTATTATTTTCATAAATTTACATACCGTGAGGTGGCCGACAGACGTAGTAAGGAAAGGGGCCTGTCAAAAAAACTATTTTATTTGATATTAAAAAAATTGTATATTATAATAAAAAACTACACATTATTGGTTTTTCATCACCAATTTCTTAATTATCATAGTGAACTATTAAAATAATATGCAGTTTTTTATTTGATATTAAAAAAATTGATATTATAATAAAAAATTATACATTAGGTTAGTGGACTACTAAAATAATATGCAATTTTTTTAAATTATAATATGCAGTTTTTTATTTGATATTAAAAAGAAAAAAAAAACTGTATATTATAATAAAAAATTGCACACTGTTATAATTGATTTATAATTTTAATAAATGATATTTTTGTAACTTATAATTAATTGATTCCGATTTCAAAGCAAAGTAAACAATTTAATGGGAATACTGTTAATTCCGATTCCGATTCCTATAGTTGAAGTAAACAACTTATTATGATTCCAATATTTCATTCTGATTCCAAGTCATTCCCATTCCAGATCATTTCAATTTCTATTCCAATTCCTCCAAGTGAAGTAAACGCACTATTAAAATCTTGCAATCATAGTTGCATCCAGTTATAGCAAGCTTTTGGAAGTATTACTATCTTTTCATGGTCATATAATTCTTTCAAATTATTCCAAAGAACATATGAATCTTTTATTGTTAAATATTCAGTTTTTAAACCTTTATGGAGATGATGGTGAAGGAATATCATTGCCTTCGCGTGATCTTGTGAGGATGCCTTATTCTTCTCTTTTATTGTATCTCCAAGATTCTTGGTATCTAGGTGAATTTCAGCATCAAGAGTCCATGTCAAATAATTACTTTCAAAAATATCAAGGGCAGTAAACTCAAGTTTTGTCAAATTCGGTCAAATTCGACATGTTGAAAACTATTAATTGACAACATATAATAAAATTAACAAAACTATATAAAAGGATAAAATATATAATAAACAGTTTCTCCATACATAACATAATTCAAGTATAATAATCAGCAATATTATAATACACTAGATGCTTAAAAGAAAAACATACAACATACAATTAATAATTATTCTAATAGATATATATACTAACTTTGCATCGAACCAGAAAATTATATTTACATGTTTGATGACATGAATTCTAATTGACCAAGAGGATATAGAGGAATTATAAAAGATATATTAACAATGATACTATAACTATACTTCAACATATAATCAATTTATTGATTAACAGTAAAGTAAAACAAATATATAATAGAGTTCATCATTACAAAATAATTGTTTTCAAGTTATAACCGATATAAGAAACTATATGATTTACTATACAAATAAAACAAAGTTAATAACCATTGATTAGCAAAATAAAGAATTGAAAACATAACCCATCTAATAACATAAAATATATTAATGGGTAAACAAATACATAAATAATCATGGGAATAATAATAAAGATTTATATAAACAAACAAAAAGAACATAATTCATAAACATATAAATACATAAAATGTAGTAAAGAGAAAGAATGTTTAATAAATTATGTTAAAGCACTACATATCAATAACATAAGAGAAAACTAAACAAATATTATGAAAGAAATCTATTTGATTAAAATTCTACCTTGACGAAAATAAACGATTAGAGCTCATACTGATAACGTGTTATAAAAGAAATACAATATTAAGATATTACAAAATAAGAACAAGGAATAAAGATAAAGCACAAGAAGAATTTTGAGAGAGAATTGTTATTTTATTGTTTCATTTCTTATGCAAGACTAATTCATACAAACTTATGTATCCTCTATTTATAGGGTAAGAATCATAAATGTAGGAAATAGAAAAGGCACAAGTTACACAATATATTAAGGCACAATTATGATGATCATTATTTGAGAAATAATGATCTTTAATGTGAATATTATAGAAAACATTAAGGTACAATTATGATGATCATTATTTGTGTGATAATGATCTTTAATATGGAGGTTATAGAATACTAAAAGGTGGCTTCCAATTGATTTACAACAGTTAATTGGTGTTTTGTATGTTGAAAATTAATTGAGTGAAATGTTGGATTGTTGAATTGATTTTAAATGAAAAGTGTTGGTTGGAATGTGGGTTTGGAAGATTATGTCAAGAATTAGAATTATATTGTATATTATCATTTAAATTCAAATTTGAAGAATAAATGAGATTGGCATTGAAATTAAATGAAAAGGATAATGAATCTATGGTGGAATGTGATTTTAGGTGACTTAAAAACACAAAGAATCAAAAGGCGGTTTTGAAAGAATGGTAGAGTAGTTTGAAAGTAAATTGTGAGTGGTTAAAATTTTTAAAGTGTTTAAGAGCTTTTAATGAGTTATAAATTATTAATTCCATTGTTGTTTAGTTATTCCGTTTATAATTGTCAAAGTAATCACTTTTATTTTAGTTATCAAATTTATAATTGTGATGTATGTAAACTTTAGCATATTAATTACTTTAGTATTAAAGCCATTTAGCATATTTGAGTTTATATGTAAAAGTTGACATGCTAAAGTCATTTATGGAAGTTAAGTTTTAACTTTAGAAAAGTGGAATTTTAGTTTCGAATCATAATTTAAAAGAAAAGAAAGAATTTTAGTGTATTGAAAGAGATTTTTAGATGTCTTTGGTTTACCCTAATCCCCAATATACCCGGACGAAATACCATTGCGTGTATAGTAAGATGGTTGGGATAGTCACTAACTTGGGGGGTCAAGTCGAGTCTGTGAGTCGCCCTCTGCACGTATATGATAGTATAGATCTGCCTGATGTTAAGATGAGGGAGGGGGCCGGAGGGGGAGGGGGAATCATGACCCCAAGAGTTTCCCACATCTGTGACTACACATGATAGCATTCCCAAGCTCTGGTGGCGATGAGAAATTCCATCATTGTTGAGCTAAGCTTCCCTTTAGCGAGATAAAAAGAGGAAAAAAAAAAAACACGTCAATCGACGTAAAGTTTATTAAATAAGAAATTTATTATCGGTTTCGAGAAATAAAGAAAAGTTTATAAGATTTAATTAGATTTGTAATTTTAATAAAAGTTATAAAAAAAATTATTAGTTTTGCAAATTATTTTGGGAGGATATATATATTTTAGAAAATGATATTTTAGTTGAAAAAGCTATCCACTCACTGAGTTTTATACTCACCATTCTTTTCATATGTTTTTGAAAAATCCTACCCAAGTGCAAGTACAAGCTGTCAATCAGAAGAGGCTCCATTGGATGCGTAGGTGGCCTAACGCAAAGATATTACTGCAGAGGTTTATATTCGAAAGTGTATGTCATGTATTACATATAACTTTTGGTGAATATGTTGTAAATTATATTTTTGGTTATATATAGCATTTTATATTTATAAAATTAAATTTTTAGCAAATGAAATTATATATTTATGTTAACTAAAAATGAGGTGTATTTATTGATTTCAAATTGAAACATGTCTGTGGTTGGATTGTGGAAATGATTTGAGGGTCTAAAGCCCAGTAGTCGAGAATTGTTTGTCATAGAAGTGTTAAATTTTGAAATTTACAAGGTGGCATGTTCGGAAAACAGTCGATATGCTACCCAAACATTTATAAATCTGTTTTATAAATGTTTGAAATAAAAAGAAAAGAAAAAGAAAAATTTCCCACATTTTCCGCACTAAACAAAAAATTTAGGAAAGTTTTAAAAAGTAAACGGCGTAGCTTCACGGAAGCTTTCTAGTTGGATCAGATATTCGTTGGAGGACTACCATTAGGCGGCTAGCAGATCTAGTAAGGAGAGGGGCCTATCAAATACTATTATAAACATGATATCTTTTGAGCAACTAGACAACTTCATCAATACAAATTGAAGTTTTAATACCGATGTTACCAGTTCATTTGTTGACTTTATATCTATAGCATTAACATGTCGCACTCAATAACTTTATTAAAATTTTTGAAAAATAAGAAACAAAAGACAAGGAGCTTCATTTTCTAATATGAGCAAATCGAGTATGTGGGTGGCATATCAAACGCCTCAATGCACTATACATTTAATAAAGTATAATCCACTTTCCAAAATGTCATCAAAAATTTTTGCCCAACAATGTATTAACAGTGATAGACCAAAAAATTTATATGATATAAGGCACTATAGTGAAACATAATATATACAATAATATTAAAATCCTACTATGATGTGGATATTATTAATTGACATACTAGTACGTATCAAACTTATATATATTATATTAATCTTACCGAAAATATGTTAAAACTTATCGAGCTTAAATACTATACATACTGTAAATCCCTATTCTTGATATTTCATTCCCTAGTATTAGAAGTTAGAATATAGAAATGGTCAATACCTATAATAAGAAAATCCAACAAAGGATAAAATAGTCTTTTTCTACAAATAAAGAGATTAATATCAAAGAAAGGCAAATTGGTCAATGATAAATTAAATAACTATTATATAAAAGTGAATAGAATAAATTAATTGCATGAATTGTGCAAATTAATAAAAGTAGTGAGGAAGATGTAAAACCAATGCATAGTTGAAAGACCATTTAGTCAAATTTCATATAATGGCATAATATGTAAATAACTAACAAACTTTAAGGGCACTTATATAAATGCAAGCCTATATATAGAAGTGTTGTCTTCCAACACTTAGAGAAAATTCAAAAAGAAATTGAGAGAGAGTTAAGAGGGGTGCACGACAACAAGGGAAAGAGGAAAGAGAAGAGATCCAAGCCAAGTCCAACCATTCTTCAAGCTTCCAATCAAGATTCTTAATAGATTAAAGCAAGGATAACAAACTTTAAGCAAGAATAAGGTAAGGTTTTCATGACTTTGTCTAGAAATAGTGATAGTTGAGTCTATGTTTGTGTTGGTTAATTGGATTACTTTTGATGTAAATTGATGTAGGTTTTTGTCTAAATCAATAGTAGAACAATAAGAAGTTAAAAAGGAAAGTGAAATGCAAGAGACCATGCATAAAAATAGAGGTTAGGGTTTATGTGGTAGAAACCCCAACTTGTGATTTAATCTAGTGGAGGGTTAAATATGTTGTATAAGACTTGTTTGATGAAATGTTTGAAAAAAGTATAACTTGAAAAATTGAAGAGATCAACATATGGTGCATGTGTGTATATCACGGCCAAAGGGAGAATATGTGAATGCTATTGTGTTTTAACCTCCTTGGGCTCTAAATCCTGCATAATTAAAGTTAAAAAAACATATAAGAAAGTTAGAATTGAAAAAAGAAACTAGATTGGATTGTTTGTGCATTTCAACTTGATGAAGGGCAGTAGCTTATGCATGTGTTTTATTGGTGTTATTGATGTATTTAGGCTCCTACAAACATGCATGAGGGAGTAGGAATTGTTGGGTTTTGTGCCCTAAGAGCTTGTAATTATGCAAACGATTTTAATAAATAATAATAAAGTATTCATTCTATTTAATTTATATGTTTTGCAAAAATTGTATATGTCATGAGAAACATCCTTGATTACTGATGTATTTTCAAACTAAGTATATAAGTGTTATATACAAGCGGATTTAGTTTGAGAGAAGTAATCTAAAGAGTCCGTAGAAAGCAAACGAAGTTGGGTACTTTATTTGTGGTAAATCTACAGTTGCGGTCCATTTCGTATTCAGTACAATAGTTTTATCCGAGGGTATTCATGTAGTGACATGGAAATGGAGGCACCTTATATAATAAAGATTATATAGGACTGGACCACGATAAACATGAGTCTCTAATTAATATCCGTTAAACTTAGAGATTTATATTTATCGACTAGATGATCATATATGAATTGATCTTAATCCTGAGTGTATTATGGACTCCTGCTTGTTGATTTATGTCCTTTGATTTACATGGGTGAGATCGATATAGATACTCGATCAATAACTTCGTACTTTGGGGATATGATTTAGTAAGTAGCTGGGAACATTCTATACAATAGTGGAATCCACTCCTTCTTGCGAGAAGTAGAGAAATAGTTCTCTTAAGGGTTGATTCAGGTCTTGAACAATAAGAGCGCTCAACTTTCTGTTCATATGTAAACGGAAAGATAAATTCATAAGTTGTTATGAATATATTGTTCATTAGAGAATCAATGGTACTTAAGGATCAAGATATAATTAGAGGGGTATAACGGACATTATGACCTAGCTCTAATTATGAACTATTTGTGGAGGGTCAAATCATATGTAGTGATTATATCAATGGACGCTAAAAATTTCAGATTGTATAAAAACATCTATAGTGTTGAGAGTGCAATCTTAGGTTTTTAGTGGAGTAACACTAAGATTAATAATAGTGAATTATTTAATTAAAGAGTTTAATTAATAATTCCGATATTATTGGAGCTCAAAACTGTAGGTCCATCGGGTCCCCTTGATAGCTCATTTCACTATAAGAAACGTGTATATAGAATATTGTAATTGGATCGTCCAATTATATTTGTTACATAAGTAGCAAAATATGTGTTCATTTGATATTTGAATAATATTGATTATTCAAATTATTAGTTAGTTAATTATTAATTATGAATTAATAATTATTTAATTAATTTTATAAGAGGTGTTGAATTTAATTCTTAGTTGTGACCGAGTATAAATTAATTATGAATTAATTATAGGCCACAAGTATGATTACAAAATATAACATGAATTAATTGTGAATTAATTATGTTATATGGGCAAAAGTTTAATTTTAATAAACTTGGGGTTTAATATTAATTTTGATTAATTAAAACCCTAATTGGTTGCCTATAAATAGAAAAGAAATAGTATTCTTTTCCTAATAGAAGTTATACTTAGGTTTTGTTTTATGTTCTTTAAAACAAAAACATATTCTCACCTCTTACATATATTGTTTGTTCTTTTGAGAAAAGAAATCAATAGAAAGTGAGCACAATTCTATATAATTGTGCCCACTCACTTGTTTCTTGGTGTAGAGTCATATCAAGGAAGGCAAGGTGGTGAGCAATCCACAGAGATCAATACAAAAGGTACAAGATTCGATCTTTATTTAGTTTTATTATTTTATTTCATTGTTTTATGGATCTAGGGTTCTTGAGTTTTCTAAAAATTTTTAAAACTCAATGTTCCGCAAATCTTTATTTTATAAAAACAATTGTTGTTTTTTCCCTTCAGGAATTAAGGCACTTAAAATGGATGTACATGGGTGTATGAATAACATACAAACTAGTAAAGAATAAAGTGATAGTAGAGTGAAAGAATAGGCAATTGAAGGGGTTATAGAGACCTGCACTATTTGAGCTTAATTAGGGTTGTTTTAGACCTCAAAACATGTATAAGTGTCCTAGCAGACCATAGAAATTTGAAGGAAAAGGGTTGGATAAAAATTTAGGAAGTTATAGCTTAAATAGTGTACCTATGTAAGCGTAAAGATGTGTTGAGAGTGAAAATGCGTTGAGACTGAAAATGCATTCTTTGATGCATGAAATCAATGTATTCGATCATAATTAAGTAAAAGAACTTTAGACATGAAAGAAATAACATCATTGCATATGTAATCCAAAATATGCATCAAAAAGTATTAAAAAATAAATGTTTTTCATAGGTTTCACCCCTCGATACTTAGAATTTTTCGAAACCGTTTTATGGAGGACCTAAGTGAGAGATAAGGAGATGATCTAAATGAAAACGGAAGTGAAACAGCCCATGGAATGGGCTGTGAACAATATTCTATTTTAGGGGGTCAGAAAATTTTGACTTTTTTTTTTCAGTGCCTCTGAAAATTATACAGACTGCGTGGGGATGTTCCTAGGGGTATAAAAGTTAAACTTTTACAAAGAAATCGTAATTAGAAAGTCTCGGTTGAGTTAGAACTTGGAAAAGATAAGTGTAGTCAAAAAGGGCATTGTAAGGGGCTTTTAATGTTAAAAGCAATGTGTGTGGTTTTATGTAGCACATTATGGTCTATTTTAAGTAAGAATATGTCGTGTAGGTGACGAGCAGGCCAGCAGAGCATGGGAGGCTTGTTGATGAGTATAGCTCATTTGGTGAGGTAAGTGTCATATCACTTACAATTTCCTTGATCTAAAGTTTCAATTATGAATTACGTAGTTTCAATTCTTTTTAACAATGATGAATTAAAACTTCAAAAATGATCCCTACATCGGATCTTAAAAAGAGTTTTTAAAAATAAATGGTTTTGAAAATATTCGAGTAAAGATTTGGAAGGAAATCGATTTTCGTGCTAAATGTACATAATAGAAAAAAGTTTTAAAAAATCATGTATATACCCTTGGTTTATATGAGATTTAGCACTATGAGACGATGCAGAAAATTCTGTCCGTAGTTGCTCAGTTTTCAGAATATCTAGCGCTATGTTGCAATGCAGAAAATTCCGCACATAGTTAATATAAGCACTGCATTGCGATGCAGAAAATTTCGCTCGTAGTTGCCTAGAGTTAGATTTCATACATAGCACTAGAATGATGATGTAGAAAATTCCACATTGTAGTCGCTCATATTTGATATCGTCTCGCACTATATTGGCGATGCAGTAAATTCTACTCATAGTGGTCAAAATATATCTCGACAGCTTCACGGTTGGTGTCAGTTGGAAATCGTCACGTGATGGTTAGAGTACATTAAGGGTATACGTGATGTTTTAGAAAGAAAGATTTTCTAAACCAAAGATTTGATATTTAATTAAGTTTATGAATCACCATGTATTTATACCTTATATTTCCTTATTTAATGAACTAACGCTCTTGCTTTTGTGTAACGTGTATATTCTACTAGGTATCTTAGTAAGTGGTTTTTGCTTCAAGAGAATCGTCATTGAACAATTTAGGTAGGGAATTTGACGATTACATCAACTGAACAAGTATATTTTGTAATTGTAAATAATATAACTAAGTAATTGTATGGTTGGAATAAGGATATTCGAATAATTGTAAACCAATGATATGATATACATATACATATATTTTTTATACTTGCATATGATTTATATCCATCTCCAAATGTTTGATAATCTAGATTGCATTACGAAAATGATAGAAATGTTGGTTTGTGAAATGAATCAAGTATATGCATGGTTGTGAACAAAAAGAAGTTGGGTGGTGATTGAAAATAGTTCGAAGTGTTTCCTTTTATACAGGTAAATTTTGGAAACCTTAAAAATGCAACTGTTATGCTGCCGAAATTTATGTAAAAATTGTTATAAATCGAATTTTGAAAAATTTACACCCACCCAAATTGTTTACAAAATAAAAAAATACATTTAAATTGAATTAAGGAATCGGGCAAAATTAAGGGGTTCGCTCCGCAGATCTCTCCAATTCGACAAGTCGGGTTAAGAGAAGTCTATTGGAGTGCTTGGCGGGACCCTCCAGATAAGAGATTAGAGATAGTCTGGTTCGGGTCCTGTCACATACGATCCGAAAATTATTGCACAAAGTATTTTGAGACTCCCACAATAAATCGAAAAATCTTCACACATGCTTGTAAATGTATGTGATGAGACTTAAACCCCTATCACAAATATAAATTAAAAGCGCACTAATCATTTAAACTATAAATGGATGTGAATTTGAAGTAAATTCACATGATGAGTCTTAAGCATTTATCATAAATGTGAGCGAGAAGTACACTAATCATTTGAGCTATAAGTAGATGTGAATTTGAAATGAATGAATTAATTATATCACTATTAAGTTCGATAATGTTATTATTTATTACAAATAATAATTATAATTTTGAAAAACTAATATCATAGCATAGATATGATTTTATGAGAGAGTTTATATCAAATCAAAATAACACATCTAATAAATGAATTTGGATAAAATTATACTTTAATTGTAATTAAAATATTTTTAAAAAAAAATTAATAAAATAATAAAATAAACAACAAACAAAATGAAAGATAAAAAAATAATTAAAACATCCTACTCTATTGGTAATTTTGATCTTACAAATTTAGATAGGAAAGTACACAAATTAGAAGTTGGTTAAGTAAAAAAAATATTACAATTTATAAAAACAAAAAATTAAAAAGAATGTAATAGTAAAGTGTAATAATTTAATAGAAAATTAAGAATTCACTAATTTGTCTTATAAAAATACAACTATATTATTATATGGACAACATAAAGAATAAAAATTAATACATACGAAAAAAAAATTAAAAATTAAAAAAAAATTCAATATATATTAAGTTTTTAATTTTAAAAATAAATATAATATATCATTTTTTTTTATTATCGTGCCCCACCTAGACCCACATTGGATCCACGTATATGTATTAAGATGATTTATAACAATTATAATAATTATGTGATGATATGTTAATTGCAAAATAATTTGACAAGTTAAATTATACCATTACTCAATTTTGCTTTTAAGAGTTATCTACACATTAAATACCATATCTGCAAAATGAGACGCTAATCTAAATTGATACTTCTAGATATATTGCAAAATAATTTGACATGTTAAATTATACCATTACACATTAAATACCATATCTGCAAAATGAGATGCTAATCTAAATTGATACTTCTACATATATTGCAAAATAATTTGACATGTTAAATTATACCATTACTCAACTTTTCTTTAAGAGTTATCAACACATTAAATATCATATCTGCAAAATGAGACACTAATCTAAATTGATTCTTCTAGATATATAATTCATCCCTATAATTCCACAGGCTTCTCTAACAAGTAAATTTATTCTATTGAATTAAGAATAGGGTTTAGCTACCTTACTTAATAAGTAACATTACTCATCAATTATAGCTCTTAGATTGGTTTCAATAACTACCCTTACAACCAATCCAAGGGATATAATTGATGGATAATGTTACTAGTTAAATAAGATAGTCAAACTCTTAAGAATAATGCTACACTTCCTAAAAGCTTTTCTAAATTTTTTAACGGAATGATATGGTAAGACAAAGTGTAATAATCACTTAATTATAAGATAATGTATTGATGATGTGGTGGTTACACACAGACTTGTCACATAATTTGTGCAATAAATTTGAGTAAAATTTTGTGTAATGTAACATTTGATAAGACCCGACCCGGATTCCCTCTAATGAACTCGGTGGTCCTACTAGACACCCCTTGAGACTTTTTTGAAGTCTAGCTATTAAAACCCAAAAGGATGTCGTGAAGCGGACCCGTATCAATAAGTAACTTTGCTAAACAAAAAAACCATCTATCTTAAAATTTCTTCTCAACATCTCTACCAATCATGTTGTGATTTAAAACATTATCATGAATATACAAAGATCTAAAATAGGCATGTCGACATGGTTATATAAAAATTCTATAAAATATTATTCAAATTCTAAAATATGCACGATAACATAATTAAAAATAACATTAGAAGCACAGTGTTCACAGAAGAAATGATGCAGCGTCATCTGTCATCTGACCCACCTAGCCTGATCGCGATGGACCGATACCCTAATTCCTTGTTCTTGCACCTGGGAGGTTTTGTAACATAGAACCAAAAATAATTGTAAGCTATAAAGCCTAGTGAGTGCGAGGATTTGATTAAGCTAAGTTTTATAAAATACCTCCTGAATATATTTTATTTAAAAATGATTTATTTTTCAAAAATTTGAGTTTTATAAATTTTCTTTAGGAATTCAAAAGTTTTTTCTAAAATAATTTCTTTCTGAAACCTGTTTTTCAATGGTATGCTGCTCTTACTAAAATCTATACTAATGGGGAACCCAAGGAAAGCTACAACCACATGAACGGGTAAACCAGCTCCGCTCAGTGTGGGGGTCACGTGGCAAAATAGCTATCATCGCACATCGTGACAAAGCTACAAAGATACCCCGCTACTGTGTGGCAGAACTAACATCGCACACATCGTAAGCGAGACAATACCCCATGGTGTAGAAGGCGACTCAACAGACATGACGGACTCTATCCCTCCGATGTTAGCAGGACTAACCCCCCCAATACTTGCCCTACACTGTGGGATATACCGACCGGGTCTAATGCTAGAAGGTCTGTCTACTAATAAGCTTGGGTCGTTCCACTTGTCCTTGAAAATCTTTACTCTTTTTCTTTTTTATTACTCTTCTATATTTTAAATAAGCTAGTTTTTCATGCTAAACATAAACTGTTGATGGGCTAAAATAATTTATGAGAATTTATATAATAAATGCAGAAAAATCTGAAAAGCATTTAACATAAGGAAAATCTTTTCACACTCACTGCTTGTTGTCCTATTTACTAGCGCAAATGCTTTCGCGACCTCCTCAACAACTTCCTCTCAGCTCGTTGTCATTTACACTTATTCACAAATGAGACCTTCACTTAGCTAGCTAAATTATTATCTCTAACTCCTAATCCATATGAGCTACTAAGGACTGCAATACTGTCAGTCTAGGTCGAGCTGCGAGCTCGCCCCTCAGCGAGCTCTTGTTTTGCTCAGCATAGCTCGAACCAAGGGCATCCGCCTTTAGCGAGCTCGCTCAACTCACTCCCTTAGCGAGCTGAGATCTTTTTCTAGCTCAGGTCACTTCTCATACCTCTTAGCTCGCCCTTACGAGCTACAGCCTTAGGCCAGCTTAATCAGGCATCCCTTATGAGCTTCCTTTTGCGAGCTCGCACTCCAGCCTAGTCTAGACAGGGGATGTGGAGAGCAACAGGCATAGCCCAACTTGCTCCCGGTCGACCATCTTATCCAGCTGAATGCATTAAGGGCCTCTTCCAGCTCACACCTCGCAAGCTCCTGCCCTGACTCCAATATGCCTACTCCTAACACTCATTTCTTCAGACTTACATTTCACATTACCATAAATACATCTCGACCTCATTTCACACATACTAAATAAATCAACATATCATCAGTTCGCCAAAATCTCAGGTCGCGACCTCATCAGGTTCAGCGACACAAACTGAATCATCCCAAATCAAAATCAAACTACCACAATTTGACATCATTCTCAACTATTTCACTTACCAGACCCTTACTCGGCCTTTTGCCTTTCTTTCTCTCTCACTTACAACTTCAGTCCACCAGATCTATACACCAAGAATCTCGTTAAATGTTTACAAACCCATAAGCTGTTACTCGACAGCTTTTCACCAACATAAAATCATAAAAACTCATTCTTATTACTTGAATCTTACCAGATCTGCTCCTTAAATATGTTCTTCTCCTTCTAACAGCTTGATCCTCCTCAAAAATAGCAGAAATCAGCTCAGCATAATTGCAGATCTGCCCTCTTGCTTCTGCCGGCAACAGCTTCTCTTTCTTTTCCAAATTTTCTTCTGCCGATATACCCACCACACACTTATATTTATAGGCGTGGGTTAAGCTTGATTTCACCCTTGGACTTCTTTAAAATTACGCTTTTACTAGATTCTAGAGAATTCTTCATTTTTCCCTAATGTCCTTGTCTTTTCCTCGTCTTTTCCTCATATTTATAATTTTGTCATTATTTATAAAATCTTTTATTTTTACCATTTTACCCTCAACTTTTAATATTTAATCTTTCTCCCAAACATCCTAGAAACTCTATAAAAATTAAATTGCACTTCCAAATACTCTAAAAATCCTTTTTATTATTTATAAATAAAATTTATCTTATCCCCTACATAGATACAGTACAACTTGGGAGAGGGCGCTACAACATTACTCTTAAATTAATATTGATATGACAATGTCAATATATAATAACCACATTAGTTGAGTGAAAAAATGTTATATTCCTACGATATTATTGTGGTTGCATTGCTTGTGAAAAGCTAGCTACTTTTGTGCCATTGTAAAGTTAAAAATCGGTTCGATATGTATGTTGACTTATATTAATGGAATGTTGTTATGTTTTATAGGCTATTATAGTAAATAATCTTCATTTGATTTAATAATGTTTTAGGTTAGAGTGGCTACAACATTGACGATAATAAAAAAAATTGTGTATTAGTGGAATTTGATGTTGTATTTTATTTAAATAATATTATTAATTTCTTTATAAATAATGCTAGGCTTCTCAAAAATTTTGCCAAAATCTATACCCAAATGATGTGGTATGTGAGTTATCAAAATTTTATAAATCATGAGATAATATAATAATTAATAAAATTTGACAACTCACATGTCATATCATTTAGACATGGATGTGAACAAAATTTTTGGAAAACCTAACATTAATTCTCTATTTAGAGTTGTCAAATAGGCCACATGGCTCAAGCTCGATCTACAATTGATCCTCAAATTGAGCCTAAGTTTGTGTTCAAAGTCTTAGTATGAGAGTCTGATTAGAGGGTAGTGTCGTGTTAAAGGTATCCTGCAATAAGGACACAAGCCAAAAATTTAAGGCCCAAACTGCCCATTTGATACATCTAGTTTTCAGATTCCATGTAATGTGAAATCTCTTCTCAAAGTCGAAGTATGCCAATTCAAGAAATGCATCTAATTTTCAAAATGTTTGCTAATTCCTAAAATCAAACTATGCAATGCCTCTAATGCCAAAATTTAAAATATGTGACTGATGTATTCAATCTAGAGTTTATTAGAGTTTGATGAATTATTATTATTATTATTATTATTATTTAAATAATGGTGAAATTCATAGATTTTATAGACTCCATATTGATTTTATTATAATTCTTTAAGAAATTTATTTAATCTAGAGGAAAATATAAGATTTGTTACAAACTTTTTTCTTCATAAAAATCATTTTAAACTTCATCCAAATTCATCACTAAATGAAATCTATGAAGTCAGTAACTTTAAAAAAAAAAAAAAACCTAGATTTTATTAAATTCTATATAAATATGAATTTAATATACTTAGATTTTAATAATTTTATATAAATCTAAATTAAATATACCTAGATTTCAATGGAATTCATTCAAATCGGCATTTCATACATCTAAACTTTTAAAATCATTTAAATTTCAATGAAATCTTAAGTTGAATACACCCTCTTAATGTATCATCAAAAAGAGAAAATACATATATATACACTAATTAAGGTTTCTGAAAATTGAATGCATTACCCATATCTACATCTTAGATAATCTATCAATAATTCTTCTTCAATCTTGAAATTTTATATACATGATCCATATCCTAAAGTGGTGGGATTTGATAGGTTTGATAATGAACATTTCATATATGGAGAGCAATGGATAGGATTCTAAACCCAAACCCAAATTCCTTCGAATCCTTCTCTCATAGGAATGCTCATTTCCAAACCAAAATGATGGAATTTTGATAGGTTTGCGAGAGAACATTCGATCTCCACCTAATTTTATAATTTAAAAATTTAAAGTATTTTTAAAAATTATATTTAAGTATATTATAAAATATTTACATTAACTTTATTCTAATCGAATCCCAAACTATAACGAATATAATATAGTATAATTTTAATACGGTCCCAAGTTTTACCAAACGAGAGATAGTATTTTTCAATTCAAACCAATCCAATCTACTTCATTCCAATCCAATCTAATCTAACTCAATCTAATCCTATGTGTCAAACATAGCCAAGACTCTATCCAAGAATTTTTGCTATAAATACAACCGAAATCCCACATTCTTCACCACTAAAGCAAGCTGAATTGTTTTCAATTTTATAGTAGTTAATATTTAGTTCATTTAGTGATCATTATTGAAATTTTGAAGAAAATGATGATGGCTAAGTCAATTCTATCTTTGGTTGCCATTGTGGTTATGGTAGTAAATGCTACAAATTATGTGCAAGCATTAATATCATGACCAAAGGCTGTAATCACATTGGCGCCTTGCTTGCCATTCTTGGCTAAGGGGGCAGACAAGCCCTCCCCACTATGTTGTGTGGCCGTGGCAAATGAGAAGGCTATGGCCACGACCAAGCCAGATCTCCAAACACTCTGTGAATGCTTGAAGAAAGCAGCAGGATCTTTTAAGGTTGATACTAAAAATGCTGGTGCTCTTCCTAAATTATGTGGGGTGTCACTTCCATTCCCCATCACGACAGATATCGACTGCTCTAAGTACGTATATCTTTTTTCCCCAGCAAGTCTTTAATAAATTGATATAGTGCATTATTCTATATTTCAACAATATGTCAAATAATAGAAATAATGTTGATATATATGTTCATTCTAGTAAAAATTGTTTCTCCTTTTGTGTGTGCTAAGTTCGATGAAGATAGTTCTCCTGACTCCTTGTGTTTTTCTTTTTGTTTTGCAGGATTGGATGGTGTTAACCAAGCTATAACGTTGTTGGTCAGGATTCTATTAATGAAATAAAAGAGTCATGTAGTTCTAAAAGTATATGATATTTGGAAACTAGATAGATGATATCATTGACTTTGTGCATCTTATTTGTATATCAAAATACTTTAATTGAATGACGTTACTTATATTTTTCTTAATTTGCAATTTCTATGAATTTTTTGATCAATTGATTTAATTGTCATAACTATATGAGAATTACCAAATTCTGTAGTTATAATTGGTTTAATAATTTTCTAATCAATAATTAAAAAATATATATATATATATATAATACTACTATTATAAACACGATATCTTTCAAGCAACCAGACAACTTCATTAATACAAATTGAGGTTTTGATCATAATGTTACCAATTCAATTGTTGAGTTTATATCTATAGCACTAACATGTAGCACTCAATAACTTTTTAAAATTTTTGAAAAATAAGAAACAGAAAACGAGGGGCTTCATTTTCTCAAACATGAGAGAATCGAGTATGTTGGTGGCATCAAATGCCTCAATGCACTATGCATTTAATAAAGTATAATGCACTTTTCAAAACTTGTTTCTTAATTTTTTGCCGAACCATGTATTAACAGTGTTGGACCAAAATAATTATGTGATGTGAGGCACTACAGCCCCTGACACTGTTGACACGATGCAAAACATTCGTGTTGGGGAAAGCACCCAAGCCAGTTTCTATATGTTGTGCTGGCCTGAAAAAAACGCATGTTAGGTGCACCACACCAGCTAATACCGCAGCAATGTGTGAGTGCTTCAAGAAGGGTCCAGCAGACTGGAGTGTTGATGAGAAGAAAGCTAATAAACTTCCTCCAGAATGCGACATGACTGTCATGGACTGCAAGACCATAGATATTATTGGATGTCTTTCTATATTAAATATTTGGCAATGTCGTGATGTATGTATCATATCATTCACTAATCTATAATTCAACATAATTTTACTATATAAGTGTATGGTCCTACATGTTACATTCCTAAATTAATCTTCATTTAAAGTTTTTCTACTCTCTCCTAGGTCTTCTCTCTTATTTATATGTTAATTACATAAGCATTCGACTTCCTTGTAATTGTATAATTGTACTTACGAGATTAATTTTTCTTTTCTTTTTTTTTTTTAATTTAAGTTCTTGTACTGTATATTTCTTTGTGCAGAGGTAAACTTTGGAATACTAGAGTTCTCTGAGCGAAAAAGTCTTTGTGGCAGTATATGTTAGAATAATTTGAAGTTTTTGTTAGTAAATACAAATCTGTTGTTATATGGCTAGTCACTTTTGTTACCAGCCTCTTTTTATGTGTAAGTATATGAAAGTCTTTTGAAAGATAAATTTGAAAGTTTTATACGAATAAAAGTGCCCTTTATAATTTTTCAGACTTAGTTAAACGACTCCATACCATATACTAGCACATACTTGTAATATCAAGGAAAATTTGGGATATATATATATATATATATATATCAATCTATATATATTCTAAGGTCTGCTTAGGATACCTTTTATTTTAGGCTTCTGACATTGGAATAAGAGAGGTATAAGCTTTTTTTCAAAAGCCACAAGGGCTGACTTCCTTCCAAAGGATTTTTGAATGATAAAAGCCCATTTTAAATTTTCATTCAAATAGTTTTTGAAATAGTTTTTGGGCTCAAATAGCTTAAAAATGGTTTTAAAAAACCACTGCAAACATGCCCCTTAGTAATTTAATATTCACATTTTTATAAGCAATTATATTAAAGTTTGGACCCACTATAATTATACTAAGTTTGTTTTATATATATATAGGGACAAGATTGGAAGACAAAAATTTTGACACAAGTTTTGACATGATTTTTCAACCGTTGGATTGAAAGGTAATGAATGATGCAAATCATTTTTTTTTTTTTTTTTTGAAGAGGAAAGTTGTTGGAGAGCTGTGTTACACTAGGTTATTGCATGTGCACCATTTTTTCTCTCTTTATTTATGTTCTTTTCTATTCTCTGTTTCTTTTATTTATTTATTTTTCAATTGATTTTTTTATTTTGGGAAATTTTAATTAATATGTTTGTTTAAATATATGTAATATAGATCTTAATTGAAAGTTCATGTTGAGAGCTTTAAAGTCATATATTGTTTGCATGATTTGGTTAACTGCATGAAGAAAAATGTTACGGTCCAGCATTTGGCGGCACTTGGCGTGAGTAATGGGCCATAACTGTTTCACTGTTTCTTCTCAACGTGTGTTGGCATGCAGAGTGGAAGCTAGATATTGGACTTAGTCAATCCAAGTGTTACATCTTTGTTAGTTAGTCAATATTGGTTTGTTAGTAGTCACTGTTGGTTATTTGTTATCTTAAATAATGGCATCAGAATAACAGCTGGATGTTGCACATATTTCGGTGAGGCAATCCTGATTGCTTTCCTAGTTTTTAGAGGTCGTTGAATCATGGTTATTTAAAAACACCTTTGGGAGATGTAATGTTTTCCTTATGCTGAATAAATTTAAATCTTCTCCTTCACCATTCTTTGCTTCTTCTTCTATCAAACTACTTGCTTGAAAATAGTCTTATCAAAAAAAGATTAAAAGAAAATTGAATTAATAGTTTTTTTATTTGAATAAAAGTTAGAGATAAAATAAAGTGAAGTATACAAATTCAAAATTAATAACTAATCTACACCATTCATTACTTTAAATCCAATGATTAAAAAATTGTGTCAAAATTTGTGCCCCGATCTTGCCCTATATATATATTGTTAGAAAGATGATAAAATAGATAATATATAAACTCAAGCGGGTTGAAGCTTTATTACAATTGCCTAATTTCAGTAAAATAAAATCATATAATTAATGATAATAAAACTTTAAATACTTTTCCATTAGTTAATAGCATGTGATCAAAGGGTTGTCAAATGCATATTAAACTCTTGGCTATGCTTAGATCATGGGATTTGAGTTGGGTACGAGATTCAAAATAGCTCAATCTCTCAAATCCCATATTTGAAGAGAAATGGATGGGATTCTAAACTCAAGCCCAAAGTCTCTAAGATCCTTCTCTCATGGAAATGTTGATTTCCAACCAAAATGGAGGAATTTAATGGGTTTAGGAATGAAAATTCCCTCTCCACTTAATTTTTTTTCCCATTTTTAAAAAAAAATTAATTTTCAATAAATTATAAAATATGAAAATTAATTTTATTCCAATCCTACATCAAATAAAATATGATATAATTTTAATCCAATCACAAGTTCTACCAAACATGGGACAATATTTTTCAAAGTCAACCCAATCCAATCCAATTTATTCTAATCCAATCTAATCTAATTCAATCCACATGCCAAACGTGGCCAAGGCTTTACCTAAGAATTTTTGCTATAAGTACAACCGAAGTCCCACATTCTTCTCCACTAAAGCAAATTGAATTCTTTTTAATTTTATAACAGTTAATATTTTGTTCATTAAGTGATTGGAGAAGAAAATGATGGTGGCTAAGTCTATTCTAGCTTTGGCTACTATTGTGGTTATGGTAGTAAGTACTGCAAATTATGTACAAGCATTGATATCATGCCCAAAGGCTGTAATCACATTGGCACCTTGCTTGCCATTCTTGGCTCAAGGGGCAGACAAGCCCTCCCCACTGTGTTGTGTGGCCGTGGCAAATGAGAAGGCCATGGCCACGACCAAACCAGATCTCCAAGCACTCTGTGAATGCTTGAAGAAAGCAGCAGGATCTTTTAAGGTTGATACTAAAAATGCTGGGGCTCTTCCTAAATTATGTGGGGTGTCACTTCCATTCCCCATCACAGCAGACATCGACTGCTCAAAGTACGTATATCTTGTTTCCCTAACAAGTCTTTAATAAATTGATGTAGTATATTATTCTATATTTAAACAGTATGTTACATAATAGAAATAATGTTGATATATATATGCTCATTCTAGTAAAAATTGTTTCTCCTTTTGTGTGTGCTAAGTTCGATGAAGATAGTTCTCCTGACTCCTTGTGTTTTTCCTTTTGTTTTGCAGGATTGGATGGTATTAACCAAGCTATAACATTGTTGGTCATGATTCTATTAATGAAATAAAAGAGTCATGTAGTTCTAAAAGTATATGATATTTGGAAACTAGATAGATGATATCATCGACTTTGTGCATCTTATTTGTGTATCAAAATACTTTAATGGATTGACGTTACTTATATTTTTCTTAATTTGCGATTTCTATAATTTTTTGATTAATTGATTTAACTACCATAACTATATGAGAATTACCAAATTTTGTAGTTATAGTTGGTTTAATAATTTTCTAATCAATAATGAAAAAAAAAAAAACCTATAATCCTACTATCATAAACACGATATCTTTCAAGCAACCAAACAACTTCATTAATACAAGTTGAGGTTTTGATATCAATGTTACCAATTCAATTGCTGAGTTTATATCTATAG
>CM034469.1:4879652-4943953 GCA_019925255.1 Litchi chinensis
AATACAACTTGAGGGCGTTACAGGAATGTTTATGTAAGTAACATATAAATAAAAGAGAAGACCTAGGAGAGAGTAGAAAAAACTTTAAATGAAGATTAATTAAGGAATGTAACATGTTGGACCATACACTTAAATAATAAAATTAAGTTGAATTATAGATTAGTGAATGATATGATACATACATTACGACATTGCCAAATATTTAATATAGAAAGACATCCAACAATATATATGGTCTTGCAGTCCATGTCAATCATGTCGCATTTTGGAGGAAGTTTATTAGCTTTCTTCTCATCAACACCCCAGTCTGCTGGACCTTCTTGAAGCACTCACACATTGCTGCGGTATTAGCTAGTGTGGTGCACCTATCATGCACTATTTTCAGGCTAGCACAACATATAGAAACTGGCTTGGGTGCTTTCCCCAACATGAATATTTTGCATGGTATCAATAGTGTCAGAGGCTGTAGTGCCTCACATCACATAATTATTTTGGTCCGACACTGTTAATACATGGTTGGGCAAAAAATTAAGAAATAAGTTTTGAAAAGTGCATTATACTTTATTAAATGCATAGTGCATTGAGGCACTTGATGCCACCAACATACTCGATTCTTTCATGTTTGAGAAAATGAAGCCCTTCGTCTTCTGTTTCTATTTTTCAAAATTTTAAAAAGTTATTGAGTGCTACATGTTAGTACTATAGATATAAACTCAGCAATTGAATTCGGAACATTGAGATCAAAACTTCAACTTTTATTAATGACGTTGTCTGGTTGCTCGAAAGATATCGTGTTTATAATAGTAGTATTATGTTTTTTTTTTTTTTTTTTTTTTTTATTTTTTTTTTTATTATTATAAACAAAATTTGGTAATTCTCATATAGTTATGATAGTTAAATCAATTAATCAAAAAATTCATAGAAATCGCAAATTAAGAAAAATATAAGTAATGCCATTCAATTAAAGTATTTTGATACACAAATAAGATGCACAAATAAATGCACAAATCGATGATATCATCTATCTAGTTTCCAAATATCATATACTTTTAGAACTACATGACTCTTTTATTTCATTAATAGAATAATGACCAACAACGTTATAGCTTGGTTAATACCATCCAATCCTGCAAAACAAAAAGAAAAACACAAGGAGTCAGGAGAACTATCTTCATCGAACTTAGCACACACAAAAGGAGAAACAATTTTTACTAGAATGAGCATATATATATCATACAACATTATTTCTATTATGTAACATACTGTTTAAATATAGAATAATAAACTACATCAATTTATTAAAGACATGTTAGGGAAACAAGATATACGTACTTTGAGCAGTCGATGTCTGCTGTGATGGGGAATGGAAGTGACACCCCACATAATTTAGGAAGAGCCCCAGCATTTTTAGTATCAACCTTAAAAGATCCTGCTGCTTTCTTCAAGCATTCACAGAGTGCTTGGAGATCTGGTTTGGTCGTGGCCATGGCCTTCTCATTTGCCACGGCCACACAACACAGTGGGGAGGGCTTGTCTGCCCCTTGAGCCAAGAATGGCAAGCAAGGTGCCAATGTGATTACAGCCCTTGGGCATGATATCAATGCTTGTACATAATTTGCAGTACTTACTACCATAACCACAATAGTAGCCAAAGCTAGAATAGACTTAGCCACCATCATTTTCTTCTCCGATCACTTAATGAACAAAATATTAACTGTTATAAAATTAAAAAGAATTCAATTTGCTTTAGTGGAGAAGAATGTGGGACTTCGGTTGTACTTATAGCAAAAATTCTTGGGTAAAGCCTTGGCCACGTTTGGCATGTGGATTGAATTAGATTAGATTGGATTAGAATAAATTGGATTGGATTGGGTTGACTTTGAAAAATATTGTCCCATGTTTGGTAGAACTTGTGATTGATTAAAATTATATCATATTTTATTTGATGTAGGATTGGATTGGAATAAAATTAATTTTCATATTTTATAATTTATTAAAATATTTTTTTTTTAAATTGAAAAAAAAAATTAAGTGGAGAGGGAATTTTCATTCCTAAACCCATTAAATTCCTCCATTTTGGTTGGAAATCAGCATTTCCATGAGAGAAGGATCTAAGAGACTTTGGGATTGAGTTTAGAATCCCACCCATTTCTCTTCAAATATGGGATTTGAGAGATTGAGCTATTTTGAATCTCGTACCCACCTCAGATCCCATGATCTGAGCATAGCCGAGAGTTTAATATGCATTTGACAACCCTTTGATCACATGCTATTTACTAATAGAAAAGTATTTAAAGTTTTATTATCATTAATTATATGCTTTTATTTTACTGAAATTAGGCAATTGTAATAAAGCTTCGACTCGCTTGGGTTTATATATTATCTATTTTATCGTTTTTCTAACAATATATATATGGGACAAGATCGGGGGCACAAATTTTGACATAATTTTTCAATCACTGGATTTAAAAATGAATGGCGTAGATTAGTTATTAATTTTAAATTTGTATACTTCACCTTATTTTATCTCTAACTTTTATTCAAATAAAAAAAATATTAATTCAATTTTCATTTAATCTTTTTTCTTCATTCAGTTAACCAAATCATGCAAACAATATATGAATTTAAAGCTCTCAACATGAACTTTCAATTAAGATTTATATTACATATGTTTAAACAAACATATTAATTAGCATTTCTCAAAATAAAAAATCAATTAAAAAATAAATAAATAAGAGAAATAGAGAATAGGATAGAACATAAATAAAGAGAGAAAAAATGGTGCACATGCAATAATCTAGTGTAATACAGCTCTCCAACAACTTTCTTCTCAAAAAAAAAAAAAAAAAAAAACGATTGCATCTTTCATTACCTTTCAATCCAACGGTTGAAAAATCATATCAAAACTTGTGTCAAAATTTTTGTCTCTTGATCTTGTCCCTATATATCTATTAAAAACAAACTACGTATAATTATAGTGGGTCCAAACTTCAATATAATTGCTTATAAAAATGTTTATATTAAATTACTAAGGGGCATGTTTGTGGTGGTTTTTTAAAACCATTTTTAAGCTATTTGAGCCCAAAAACTATTGCAAAAGCTACTTGAATGATTTAATGGTTTATATCATTAAAAGTCCTTTGGAGAAGTCTTGTCTTTTATCATTCAAAAGTCCTTTGGAAGGAAGTCAGCCCTTGTGGCTTTTGAAAAAAAACTTATACCTCTCTTATTCTAATGTCAGTAGCCTAAAATAAAAGGTATCCAGAACAGACATTAGAATATATATATACATACATATAGATATATATAGCCCAAATTTTCCTTGATATTACAAGTATGTGCTAGTATATGGTATGGAGTCGTTTAACTAAGTTAGAAAAATTATAAAGGGCACTTTTATTTGTATAAAACTTTCAAATTTATCTTTCAAAAGACTTTCATATACTTACACATAAAAAGAGGCTGGTAACAAAAGTGACTAGCCACATAACAACAGATTTGTACTTACTAATAAAAACTCCAAATTATTCTAACATTTACTGCCGCAAAGACTTTTTCGCTCAGAAAACTCTAGTATTCCAAAGTTTACCTCTCCATAAAGAAATATACAGTACAAGAACTTGAATTTTTAAAAAAAAAAAAGAAAATGAATCTTGTTAATACAATTATACAATTACAAGGAAGTTGAATGCTTATGTAATTAACATATAAATAAGAGAGAAGACCTAGGAGAGAGTAGAAAAACTTTAAATGAAGATTAATTCAGGAATGTAACATGTTGGACCATACACTTATATAGTAAAATTATGTTGAATTATAGATTAGTGAATGATATGATACATACATTACGACATTGCCAAATATTTAATATAGAAAGACATCCAATAATATCTATGGTCTTGTAGTCCATAGCAGTCATGCCGCATTCTGGAGGAAGTTTATAAGCTTTCTTCTCATTAACACCCCAGTCTACTGGACCCTTCTTGAAGCACTCACACATTGCTGCGGTATTAGCTGATATGGTGCACCTATCATGCACTATTTTAGGGCTAGCACAACATATAGAAACTGGCTTGGGTGCTTTCCCCAACACAAATGCTTTGCATTGTGTCAACAGTGTCAAGGGCTGTAGTGCCTCATATCACATAATTATTTTGGTCTGACATTGTTAATACATGGTTGGGCAAAAAATTAAGAAAGAAGTTTTGAAAAGTGCATCATACTTTATTAAATGCATAGTGCATTGAGGCATTTGATGCCACCAACATACTCGATTCTCTCATATTTGAGAAAATGAAGCCCCTCGTCTTCTGTTTCTTATTTTTCAAAAATTTTAAAAAGTTATTGAGTGCTACATGTTAGTGCTATAGATATAAACTCAGCAATTGAATTGGTAACATTGAGATCAAAACCTCAACTTGTATTAATGAAGTTGTTTGGTTGCTTGAAAGATATCGTGTTTATGATAGTAGTATTATAGTTTTTTTTTTTTTTTTTTCATTATTGATTAGAAAATTATTAAACCAACTATAACTACAAAATTTGGTAATTCTCATATAGTTATGGTAGTTAAATCAATTAATCAAAAAATTCATAGAAATCGCAAATTAAGAAAAATATAAGTAACGTCATTCCATTAAAGTATTTTGATACACAAATAAGATGCACAAAGTCGATGATATCATCTATCTAGTTTCCAAATATCATATACTTTTAGAACTACATGACTCTTTTATTTCATTAATAGAATCCTGACCAACAACGTTATAGCTTGGTTAATACCATCCAATCCTGCAAAACAAAAAGAAAAACACAAGGAGTCAGGAGAACTATCTTCATCGAACTTAGCACACACAAAAGGAGAAACAATTTTTACTAGAATGAGCATATATATATCAACATTATTTCTATTATGTAACATACTGTTTAAATATAGAATAATATACTACATCAATTTATTAAAGACTTGTTAGGGAAACAAGATATACGTACTTTGAGCAGTCGATGTCTGCTGTGATGGGGAATGGAAGTGACACCCCACATAATTTAGGAAGAGCCCCAGCATTTTTAGTATCAACCTTAAAAGATCCTGCTGCTTTCTTCAAGCATTCACAGAGTGCTTGGAGATCTGGTTTGGTCGTGGCCATGGCCTTCTCATTTGCCACGGCCACACAACACAGTGGGGAGGGCTTGTCTGCCCCTTGAGCCAAGAATGGCAAGCAAGGTGCCAATGTGATTACAGCCTTTGGGCATGATATCAATGCTTGTACATAATTTGCAGTACTTACTACCATAACCACAATAGTAGCCAAAGCTAGAATAGACTTAGCCGCCATCATTTTCTTCTCCGATCACTTAATGAACAAAATATTAACTGTTATAAAATTAAAAAGAATTCAATTTGCTTTAGTGGAGAAGAATGTGGGACTTCGGTTGTACTTATAGCAAAAATTCTTGGGTAAAGCCTTGGCCACGTTTGGCATGTGGATTGAATTAGATTAGATTGGATTAGAATAAATTGGATTGGATTGGGTTGACTTTGAAAAATATTGTCCCATGTTTGGTAGAACTTGTGATTGGATTAAAATTATATCATATTTTATTTGATGTAGGATTGGAATAAAATTAATTTTCATATTTTATAATTTATTGAAAATTATTTTTTTTTTAATTGGAAAAAAAAATTAAGTGGAGAGGGAATTTTCATTCCTAAACCCATTAAATTCCTCCATTTTGGTTGGAAATCAACATTTCCATGAGAGAAGGATCTTAGAGACTTTGGGCTTGAGTTTAGAATCCCATCCATTTCTCTTCAAATATGGGATTTGAGAGATTGAGCTATTTTGAATCTCGTACCCAACTCAAATCCCATGATCTAAGCATAGCCAAGAGTTTAATATGCATTTGACAACCCTTTGATCACATGCTATTAACTAATGGAAAAGTATTTAAAGTTTTATTATCATTAATTATATGCTTTTATTTTACTGAAATTAGGCAATTGTAATAAAGCTTCAACCCGCTTGGGTTTATATATTATCTATTTTATCGTCTTTCTAACAATATATATATGGGGCAAGATCGGGGGCACAAATTTTGACACAATTTTTTAATCATTGGATTTAAAGTAATGAATGGTGTAGATTAGTTATTAATTTTGAATTTGTATACTTCACTTTATTTTATCTCTAACTTTTATTCAAATAAAAAACTATTAATTCAATTTTCTTTTAATCTTTTTTTGATAAGACTATTTTCAAGCAAGCAGTTTGATAGAAGAAGAAGCAAAGAATGGTGAAGGAGAAGATTTAAATTTATTCAGCATAAGGAAAACATTACATCTCCCAAAGGTGTTTTTAAATAACCATGATTCAACAACCTCTAAAAACTAGGAAAGCAATCAGGATTGCCTCACCGAAATATGTGCAACATCCAGCTGTTATTCTGATGCCATTATTTAAGATAACAAATAACCAACAGTGACTACTAACAAACCAATATTGACTAACTAACAAAGATGTAACACTTGGATTGACTAAGTCCAATATCTAGCTTCCACTCTGCATGCCAACACACGTTGAGAAGAAACAGTGAAACAGTTATGGCCCATTACTCACGCCAAGTGCCGCCAAATGCTGGACCGTAACATTTTTTTTCATGCAGTTAACCAAATCATGCAAACAATATATGACTTTAAAGCTCTCAACATGAACTTTCAATTAAGATCTATATTACATATGTTTAAACAAACATATTAATTAAAATTTCCCAAAATAAAAAAATCAATTGAAAAATAAATAAATAAAGAAACAGAGAATAGAAAAGAACATAAATAAAGAGAGAAAAAATGGTGCACATGCAATAACCTAGTGTAACACAGCTCTCCAACAACTTTCCTCTTCTAAAAAAAAAAAATGATTTGCATCATTCATTACCTTTCAATCCAACGGTTGAAAAATCATGTCAAAACTTGTGTCAAAATTTTTGTCTTCCAATCTTGTCCCTATATATATATAAAACAAACTTAGTATAATTATAGTGGGTCCAAACTTTAATATAATTGCTTATAAAAATGTGAATATTAAATTACTAAGGGGCATGTTTGCGGTGGTTTTTTAAAACCATTTTTAAGCTATTTGAGCCCAAAAACTATTTCAAAAACTATTTGAATGAAAATTTAAAATGGGCTTTTATCATTCAAAAATCCTTTGGAAGGAAGTCAGCCCTTGTGGCTTTTGAAAAAAAGCTTATACCTCTCTTATTCCAATGTCAGAAGCCTAAAATAAAAGGTATCCTAAGCAGACCTTAGAATATATATAGATTGATATATATATATATATATATATCCCAAATTTTCCTTGATATTACAAGTATGTGCTAGTATATGGTATGGAGTCGTTTAACTAAGTCTGAAAAATTATAAAGGGCACTTTTATTCGTATAAAACTTTCAAATTTATCTTTCAAAAGACTTTCATATACTTACACATAAAAAGAGGCTGGTAACAAAAGTGACTAGCCACATAACAACAGATTTGTATTTACTAACAAAAACTTCAAATTATTCTAACATATACTGCCACAAAGACTTTTTCGCTCAGAGAACTCTAGTATTCCAAAGTTTACCTCTGCACAAAGAAATATACAGTACAAGAACTTGAATTTAAAAAAAAAAGAAAAGAAAAATTAATCTCGTAAGTACAATTATACAATTACAAGGAAGTCGAATGCTTATGTAATTAACATATAAATAAGAGAGAAGACCTAGGAGAGAGTAGAAAAACTTTAAATGAAGATTAATTTAGGAATGTAACATGTTGGACCATACACTTATATAGTAAAATTATGTTGAATTATAGATTAGTGAATGATATGATACATACATTACGACATTGCCAAATATTTAATATAGAAAGACATCCAATAATATCTATGGTCTTGCAGTCCATGACAGTCATGCCGCATTCTGGAGGAAGTTTATTAGCTTTCTTCTCATCAACACTCCAGTCTGCTGGACCCTTCTTGAAGCACTCACACATTGCTGCGGTATTAGCTGGTGTGGTGCACCTATCATGCGTTTTTTTCAGGCCAGCACAACATATAGAAACTGGCTTGGGTGCTTTCCCCAACACGAATGTTTTGCATCGTGTCAACAGTGTCAGGGGCTGTAGTGCCTCACATCACATAATTATTTTGGTCCAACACTGTTAATACATGGTTCGGCAAAAAATTAAGAAAGAAGTTTTGAAAAGTGCATTATACTTTATTAAATGCATAGTGCATTGAGGCATTTGATGCCACCAACATACTCGATTCTCTCATGTTTGAGAAAATGAAGCCCCTCGTTTTCTGTTTCTTATTTTTCAAAAATTTTAAAAAGTTATTGAGTGCTACATGTTAGTGCTATAGATATAAACTCAACAATTGAATTGGTAACATTATGATCAAAACCTCAATTTGTATTAATGAAGTTGTCTGGTTGCTTGAAAGATATCGTGTTTATAATAGTAGTATTATATATATATATTTTATTTTTTATATATGATTAGAAAATTATTAAACCAATTATAACTACAGAATTTGGTAATTCTCATATAGTTATGACAGTTAAATCAATTGATCAAAAAATTCATAGAAATTGCAAATTAAGAAAAATATAAGTAACATCATTCAATTAAAGTATTTTGATATACAAATAAGATGCACAAAGTCGATGATATCATCTATCTAGTTTCCAAATATCATATACTTTTAGAACTACATGACTCTTTTATTTCATTAATAGAATCCTGACCAACAACGTTATAGCTTGGTTAATACCATCCAATCCTGCAAAACAAAAAGAAAAACACAAGGAGTCAGGAGAACTATCTTCATCGAACTTAGCACACACAAAAGGAGAAACAATTTTTACTAGAATGAACATATATATCAACATTATTTCTATTATTTGACATATTGTTGAAATATAGAATAATGCACTATATCAATTTATTAAAGACTTGCTGGGGAAAAAAGATATACGTACTTAGAGCAGTCGATATCTGTCGTGATGGGGAATGGAAGTGACACCCCACATAATTTAGGAAGAGCACCAGCATTTTTAGTATCAACCTTAAAAGATCCTGCTGCTTTCTTCAAGCATTCACAGAGTGTTTGGAGATCTGGCTTGGTCGTGGCCATAGCCTTCTCATTTGCCACGGCCACACAACATAGTGGGGAGGGCTTGTCTGCCCCCTTAGCCAAGAATGGCAAGCAAGGCGCCAATGTGATTACAGCCTTTGGGCATGATATTAATGCTTGCACATAATTTGTAGCATTTACTACCATAACCACAATGGCAACCAAAGATAGAATTGACTTAGCCATCATCATTTTCTTCAAAATTTCAATAATGATCACTAAATGAACTAAATATTAACTACTATAAAATTGAAAACAATTCAGCTTGCTTTAGTGGTGAAGAATGTGGGATTTCGGTTGTATTTATAGCAAAAATTCTTGGATAGAGTCTTGGCTATGTTTGACACATAGGATTAGATTGAGTTAGATTAGATTGGATTGGAATGAAGTAGATTGGATTGGTTTGAATTGAAAAATACTATCTCTCGTTTGGTAAAACTTGGGACCGTATTAAAATTATACTATATTATATTCGTTATAGTTTGGGATTCGATTAGAATAAAGTTAATGTAAATATTTTATAATATACTTAAATTTAATTTTTAAAAAATACTTTAAAATTTTTAAATTATAAAATTAGGTGGAGATCGAATGTTCTCTCGCAAACCTATCAAAATTCCATCATTTTGGTTTGGGAATGAGCATTCCTATGAGAGAAGGATTCGAAGGAATTTGGGTTTGGGTTTAGAATCCTATCCATTGCTCTCCATATATGAAATGTTCATTATCAAACCTATCAAATCCCACCACTTTAGGATATGGATCATGTATATAAAATTTCAAGATTGAAGAAGAATTATTGATAGATTATCTAAGATGTAGATATGGGTAATGCATTCAATTTTCAGAAACCTTAATTAGTGTATATATATGTATTTTCTCTTTTTGATGATACATTAAGAGGGGTGTATTCAACTTAAGATTTCATTGAAATTTAAATGATTTTAAAAGTTTAGATGTATGAAATGCCGATTTGAATGAATTCCATTGAAATCTAGGTATATTTAATTCAGATTTATATAAAATTTATTAAAATCTAAGTATATTAAATTCATATTTATATAGAATTTAATAAAATCTAGGTTTTTTTTTTTTTTTTTTTTTAAAGTTACTGACTTCATAGATTTCATTTAGGTGATGAATTTGGATGGAGTTTAAAATGATTTTTATGAAGAAAAAAGTTTGTAACAAATCTTATATTTTCCCTCTAGATTAAATAAATTTCTTAAAGAATTATAATAAAATCAATATGGAGTCTATAAAATCTATGAATTTCACCATTATTTAAATAATAATAATAATAATAATTCATCAAACTCTAATAAACTCTAGATTGAATACATCAGTCACATATTTTAAATTTTGGCATTAGAGGCATTGCATAGTTTGATTTTAGGAATTAGCAAACATTTTGAAAATTAGATGCATTTCTTGAATTGGCATACTTCGACTTTGAGAAGAGATTTCACATTACATGGAATCTGAAAACTAGATGTATCAAATGGGCAGTTTGGGCCTTAAATTTTTGGCTTGTGTCCTTATTGCAGGATACCTTTAACACGACACTACCCTCTAATCAGACTCTCATACTAAGACTTTGAACACAAACTTAGGCTCAATTTGAGGATCAATTGTAGATCGAGCTTGAGCCATGTGGCCTATTTGACAACTCTAAATAGAGAATTAATGTTAGGTTTTCCAAAAATTTTGTTCACATCCATGTCTAAATGATATGACATGTGAGTTGTCAAAATTTTATTAATTATTATATTATCTCATGATTTATAAAATTTTGATAACTCACATACCACATCATTTGGGTATAGATTTTGGCAAAATTTTTGAGAAGCCTAGCATTATTTATAAAGAAATTAATTGACAATTAATAATATTATTTAAATAAAATACAACATCAAATTCCACTAATACACAATTTTTTTTATTATCGTCAATGTTGTAGCCACTCTAACCTAAAACATTATTAAATCAAATGAAGATTATTTACTATAATAGCCTATAAAACATAACAACATTCCATTAATATAAGTCAACATACATATCGAACCGATTTTTAACTTTACAATGGCACAAAAGTAGCTAGCTTTTCACAAGCAATGCAACCACAATAATATCGTAGGAATATAACATTTTTTCACTCAACTAATGTGGTTATTATATATTGACATTGTCATATCAATATTAATTTAAGAGTAATGTTGTAGCGCCCTCTCCCAAGTTGTACTGTATCTATGTAGGGGATAAGATAAATTTTATTTATAAATAATAAAAAGGATTTTTAGAGTATTTGGAAGTGCAATTTAATTTTTATAGAGTTTCTAGGATGTTTGGGAGAAAGATTAAATATTAAAAGTTGAGGGTAAAATGGTAAAAATAAAAGATTTTATAAATAATGACAAAATTAAAATATGAGGAAAAGACGAGGAAAAGACAAGGACATTAGGGAAAAATGAAGAATTCTCTAGAATCTAGTAAAAGCGTAATTTTAAAGAAGTCCAAGGGTGAAATCAAGCTTAACCCACGCCTATAAATATAAGTGTGTGGTGGGTATATCGGCAGAAGAAAATTTGGAAAAGAAAGAGAAGCTATTGCCGGCAGAAGCAAGAGGGCAGATCTGCAATTATGCTGAGCTGATTTCTGCTATTTTTGAGGAGGATCAAGCTGTTAGAAGGAGAAGAACAGATTTAAGGAGCAGATCTGGTAAGATTCAAGTAATAAGAATGAGTTTTTATGATTTTATGTTGGTGAAAAGCTGTCGAGTAACAGCTTATGGGTTTGTAAACATTTAACGAGATTCTTGGTGTATAGATCTGGTGGACTGAAGTTGTAAGTGAGAGAGAAAGAAAGGCAAAAGGCCGAGTAAGGGTCTGGTAAGTGAAATAGTTGAGAATGATGTCAAATTGTGGTAGTTTGATTTTGATTTGGGATGATTCAGTTTGTGTCGCTGAACCTGATGAGGTCGCGACCTGAGATTTTGGCGAACTGATGATATGTTGATTTATTTAGTATGTGTGAAATGAGGTCGAGATGTATTTATGGTAATGTGAAATGTAAGTCTGAAGAAATGAGTGTTAGGAGTAGGCATATTGAGTCAGGGCAGGAGCTTGCGAGGTGTGAGCTGGAAGAGGACCTTAATGCATTTAGCTGGATAAGATGGTCGACCGGGAGCAAGTTGGGCTATGCCTGTTGCTCTCCACATCCCCTGTCTAGACTAGGCTGGAGTGCGAGCTCGCAAAAGAGCTGAAGGTCAGCTAAGGGATGCCTGATTGAGCTGGCCTAAGGCTGTAGCTCGTAAGGGCGAGCTAAGAGGTATGAGAAGTGACCTGAGCTAGAAAAAGATCTCAGCTCGCTAAGGGAGTGAGTTGAGCGAGCTCGCTAAAGGCGGATGCCCTTGGTTCGAGCTATGCTGAGCAAAACAAGAGCTCGCTGAGGGGCGAGCTGAGGTGCGAGCTCGCAACTCGAGCTAGACTGACAGTATTGCAGTCCTTAGTAGCTCATATGGATTAGGAGTTAGAGATAATAATTTAGCTAGCTAAGTGAAGGTCTCATTTGTGAATAAGTGTAGATGACAACGAGCTGAGAGGAAGTTGTTGAGGAGGTCGCGAAAGCATTTGCGCTAGTAAATAGGACAACAAGCAGTGAGTGTGAAAAGATTTTCTTATGTTAAATGCTTTTCAGATTTTTTTGCATTTATTATATAAATTCTCATAAATTATTTTAGCCCATCAACAGTTTATGTTTAGCATGAAAAATTAGCTTATTTAAAATATAGAAGAGTAATAAAAAAAAAAGAGTAAAGATTTTCAAGGACGAGTGGAACGACCCAAGCTTATTAGTAGACAGACCTTCTAGCATTAGACCCGGTTGGTATACCCCACAGTGTAGGGCAAGTATTGGGAGGGTTAGTCCTGCTAACATCGGAGGGATAGAGTCTGTCATGTCTGTTGAGTCGCCTTCTACACCATGGGGTATTGTCTCGCTTACGATGTGTGCGATGTTAGTTCTGCCACACAATAGCGGGGTATATTTGTAGCTTTGTCACGATGTGCGATGATAGCTATTCTGCCACGTGACCCCCACACTGAGCGGAGCTGGTTTACCCGTTCATGTGGTTGTAGCTTTCCTTGGGTTCTCTATTAGTATAGATTTTAGTAAGAGCAGCATACCATTGAAAAACAGGTTTCAGAAAGAAATTATTTTAGAAAAAACTTTTGAATTCCTAAAGAAAATTTATAAAACTCAAATTTTTGAAAAATAAATCATTTTTAAAGAAAATATATTCAGGAGGTATTTTATAAAACTTAGCTTAATCAAATCCTCGCACTCACTAGGCTTTATAGCTTACAATTATTTTTGGTTCTATGTTACAAAACCTCCCAGGTGCAAGAACAAGGAATTAGGGTATCGGTCCATCGCGATCAGGCTAGGTGGGTCAGATGACAGATGACGCTGCATCATTTCTTCTGTGAACACTGTGCTTCTAATGTTATTTTTAATTATGTTATCGTGCATATTTTAGAATTTGAATAATATTTTATAAAATTTTTATATAACCATGTCGACATGCCTATTTTAGATCTTTGCATATTCATGATAATGTTTTAAATCACAACATGATTGGTAGAGATGTTGAGAAGAAATTTTAAGATAGATGGTTTTTTTGTTTAGCAAAGTTACTTATTGATACGGGTTCGCTTCACGACATCCTTTTGGGTTTTAATAGCTAGACTTCAAAAGGGTCTCGTGGGGTGTCTAGCAGGACCACCGAGTTCATTAGAGGGAATCCGGGTAGGGTCTTATCAAATGTTACATTACACAAAATTTTACTCAAATTTATTGCACAAATTATGTGACAAGTCTGTGTGTAACCATCACATCATCAATACATTATCTTATAATTAAGTGATTATTACACTTTGTCTTACCATATCATTCGGTTAAAAAATTTAGAAAAGCTTTTAGGAAGTGTAGCATTATTCTTAAGAGTTTGACTATCTTATTTAACTAGTAACATTATCCATCAATTATATCCCTTGGATTGGTTGTAAGGGTAGTTATTGAAACCAATCTAAGAGCTATAATTGATGAGTAATGTTACTTATTAAGTAAGGTAGCTAAACCCTATTCTTAATTCAATAGAATAAATTTACTTGTTAGAGAAGCCTGTGGAATTATAGGGATGAATTATATATCTAGAAGAATCAATTTAGATTAGTGTCTCATTTTGCAGATATGATATTTAATGTGTTGATAACTCTTAAAGAAAAGTTGAGTAATGGTATAATTTAACATGTCAAATTATTTTGCAATATATGTAGAAGTATCAATTTAGATTAGCATCTCATTTTGCAGATATGGTATTTAATGTGTAATGGTATAATTTAACATGTCAAATTATTTTGCAATATATCTAGAAGTATCAATTTAGATTAGCGTCTCATTTTGCAGATATGGTATTTAATGTGTAGATAACTCTTAAAAGCAAAATTGAGTAATGGTATAATTTAACTTGTCAAATTATTTTGCAATTAACATATCATCACATAATTATTATAATTGTTATAAATCATCTTAATACATATACGTGGATCCAATGTGGGTCTAGGTGGGGCACGGTAATAAAAAAAAAATGATATATTATATTTATTTTTAAAATTAAAAACTTAATATATATTGAATTGTTTTTTAATTTTTATTTTTTTTTCCTATGTATTAATTTTTATTCTTTATGTTGTCCATATAATAATATAGTTGTATTTTTATAAGACAAATTAGTGAATTCTTAATTTTCTATTAAATTATTACACTTTACTATTACATTCTTTTTAATTTTTTGTTTTTATAAATTGTAATATTTTTTTTTTACTTAACCAACTTCTAATTTGTGTATTTTCCTATCTAAATTTGTAAGATCAAAATTACCAATAGAGTAGGATGTTTTAATTATTTTTTTATCTTTCATTTTGTTTGTTGTTTATTTTATTATTTTATTAATTTGTTTTTTAAAATATTTTAATTACAATTAAAGTATAATTTTATCCAAATTCATTTATTAGATGTGTTATTTTGATTTGATATAAACTCTCTCATAAAATCATATCTATGCTATGATATTAGTTTTTCAAAATTATAATTATTATTTGTAATAAATAATAACATTATCGAACTTAATAGTGATATAATTAATTCATTCATTTCAAATTCACATCTACTTATAGCTCAAATGATTAGTGTACTTCTCGCTCACATTTATGATAAATGCTTAAGACTCATCATGTGAATTTACTTCAAATTCACATCCATTTATAGTTTAAATGATTAGTGCGCTTTTAATTTATATTTGTGATAGGGGTTTAAGTCTCATCACATACATTTACAAGCATGTGTGAAGATTTTTCGATTTATTGTGGGAGTCTCAAAATACTTTGTGCAATAATTTTTGGATCGTATGTGACAGGACCAGAACCAGACTATCTCTAATCTCTTATTTGGAGGGTCCCGCCAAGCACTCCAATAGACTTCTCTTAACCCGACTTGTCGAATTGGAGAGATCTGCGGAGCGAACCCCTTAATTTTGCCCGATTCCTTAATTCAATTTAAATGTATTTTTTTATTTTGTAAACAATTTGGGTGGGTGTAAATTTTTCAAAATTCGATTTATAACAATTTTTACATAAATTTTGGCAGCATAACAGTTGCATTTTTAAGGTTTCTAAAATTTACCTGTATAAAAGGAAACACTTCGAACTATTTTTAATCACCACCCAACTTCTTTTTGTTCACAACCATGCATATACTTGATTCATTTCACAAACCAACATTTCTATCATTTTCGTAATGCAATCTAGATTATCAAACATTTGGAGATGGATATAAATCATATGCAAGTATAAAAAATATATGTATATGTATATCATATCATTGGTTTACAATTATTCGAATATCCTTATTCCAACCATACAATTACTTAGTTATATTATTTACAATTACAAAATATACTTGTTCAGTTGATGTAATCGTCAAATTCCCTACCTAAATTGTTCAATGACGATTCTCTTGAAGCAAAAACCACTTACTAAGATACTTAGTAGAATATACACGTTACACAAAAGCAAGAGCGTTAGTTCATTAAATAAGGAAATATAAGGTATAAATACATGGTGATTCATAAACTTAATTAAATATCAAATCTTTGGTTTAGAAAATCTTTCTTTCTAAAACATCACGTATACCCTTAATGTACTCTAACCATCACGTGGCGATTTCCAACTGACACCAACCGTGAAGCTGTTGAGATATATTTTGACCACTACGAGCGGAATTTACTGCATCGCCAATATAGTGCGAGACGATATCAAATCTGAGCGACTACAATGTGGAATTTTCTACATCATCATTCTAGTGCTATGTATGAAATATAACTCTAGGCAACTACGAGCGAAATTTTCTGCATCGCAATGCAGTGCTTATATTAACTATGTGCGAAATTTTCTGCATTACAACATAGCGCTAGATATTCTGAAAACTGAGCAACTACGGACAGAATTTTCTGCATCGTCTCATATTGCTAAATCTCATATAAACCAAGGGTATATACATGATTTTTTAAAACTTTTTTCTATTATGTACATTTAGCACGAAAATCGATTTCCTTCCAAATCTTTACTCGAATATTTTCAAAACCACTTATTTTTAAAAACTCTTTTTAAGATCCGATGTAGGGATCATTTTTGAAGTTTTAATTCATCATTGTTAAAAAGAATTGAAACTACGTAATTCATAATTGAAACTTTAGATCAAGGAAATTGTAAGTGATAGGACACTTACCTCACCAAATGAGCTATACTCGTCAACAAGCCTCCCATGCTCCGCTGGCCTGCTCGTCACCTACACGACATATTCTTATTTAAAATAGACCATAATGTGCTACATAAAACCACACACATTGCTTTTAACATTAAAAGCCCCTTACAATGCCCTTTTTGACTACACTTATCTTTTCCAAGTTCTAACTCAACCGAGACTTTCTAATTACGATTTCTTTGTAAAAGTTTAACTTTTATACCCCTAGAAACATCCCCACGCAGTCTGTATAATTTTCAGAGGCTCTGAAAAAAAAGTCAAAATTTTCTGACCTCCTAAAATAGAATACTGTTCACAGCCCATTCCGCGGGTTGTTTCACTTCCGTTTTCGTTTAGATCATCTCCTTATCTCTCACTTAGGTCCTCCATAAAACGGTTTTGAAAAATTCTAAGTATTGAGGGGTGAAACCTATGAAAAACATTTATTTTTTAATACTTTTTTATGCATATTTTGGATTACATATGCAATGATGTTATTTCTTTCATGTCTAAGGTTCTTTTATTTAATTATGATCGAATACATTGATTTCATGCATCAAAGAATGCATTTTCAATCTCAACACATTTTCACTCTTAACGCATCTTTACGCTTACATAGGTACACTATTTAAGCTATAACTTCCTAAATTTTTATCCAACCCTTTTCCTTCAAATTTCTATGGTCTGCTAGGACACTTATACATGTTTTGAGGTCTAAAACAACCCTAATTAAGCTCAAATAGTGCAGGTCTCTATAACCCCTTCAATTGCCTATTCTTTCACTCTACTATCACTTTATTCTTTACTAGTTTGTATGTTATTCATACACCCATGTACATCCATTTTAATTGCCTTAATTCCTACTCCCTCATGCATGTTTGTAGGAGCCTAAATACATCAATAACACCAATAAAACACATGCATAAGCTACTGCCCTTCATCAAGTCGAAATGCACAAACAATCCAATCTAGTTTCTTTTTTCAATTCTAACTTTCTTATATGTTTTTTTAACTTTAATTATGCAGGATTTAGAGTCCAAGGAGGTTAAAACACAATAGCATTCACATATTCTCCCTTTGGCCGTGATATACACACATGCACCATATGTTGATCTCTTCAATTTTTCAAGTTATACTTTTTTCAAACATTTCATCAAACAAGTCTTATACAACATATTTAACCCTCCACTAGATTAAATCACAAGTTGGGGTTTCTACCACATAAACCCTAACCTCTATTTTTATGCATGGTCTCTTGCATTTCACTTTCCTTTTTAACTTCTTATTGTTCTACTATTGATTTAGACAAAAACCTACATCAATTTACATCAAAACTAATCCAATTAACCAACACAAACATAGACTCAACTATCACTATTTCTAGACAAAGTCATGAAAACCTTACCTTATTCTTGCTTAAAGTTTGTTATCCTTGCTTTAATCTATTAAGAATCTTGATTGGAAGCTTGAAGAATGGTTGGACTTGGCTTGGATCTCTTCTCTTTCCTCTTTCCCTTGTTGTCGTGCACCCCTCTTAACTCTCTCTCAATTTCTTTTTGAATTTTCTCTAAGTGTTGGAAGACAACACTTCTATAAATAGGCTTGCATTTATATAAGTGCCCTTAAAGTTTGTTAGTTATTTACATATTATGCCATTATATGAAATTTGACTAAATGGTCTTTCAACTATGCATTGGTTTTACATCTTCCTCACTACTTTTATTAATTTGCACAATTCATGCAATTAATTTATTCTATTCACTTTTATATAATAGTTATTTAATTTATCATTGACCAATTTGCCTTTCTTTGATATTAATCTTTTTATTTGTAGAAAAAGACTATTTTATCCTTTGTTGGATTTTCTTATTATAGGTATTGACCATTTCTATATTTTAACTTCTAATACTAGGGAATGAAATATCAAGAATAGGGATTTACAGTATGTATAGTATTTAAGCTCGATAAGTTTTAACATATTTTGGTAAGATTAATATAATATATATAAGTTTGATATGTACTAGTATGTCAATTAATAATATTTACATCATAGTAGGATTTTAATATTATTGTATATATTATGTTTCACTATAGTGCCTTATATCATATAAATTTTTTGGTTTGTCACTGTTAATACATTGTTGGGCAAAATTTTTTGATGACATTTTGGAAAGTGGATTATACTTTATTAAATGTATAGTGCATTGAGGCGTTTGATATGCCACCCACATACTCGATTTGCTCATATTAGAAAATGAAGCTCCTTGTCTTTTGTTTCTTATTTTTCAAAAATTTTAATAAAGTTATTGAGTGCGACATGTTAATGCTATAGATATAAACTCAACAAATGAACTGGTAACATCGGTATTAAAACTTCAATTTGTATTGATGAAGTTGTCTAGTTGCTCAAAAGATATCATGTTTATAATAGTATTTGATAGGCCCCTCTCCTTACTAGATCTGCTAGCCGCCTAATGGTAGTCCTCCAACGAATATCTGATCCAACTAGAAAGCTTCCGTGAAGCTACGTCGTTTACTTTTTAAAACTTTCCTAAATTTTTTGTTTAGTGCGGAAAATGTGGGAAATTTTTTTTTTTTTTCTTTTTATTTCAAACATTTATAAAACGGATTTATAAAAATTTGGGTAGCATATCGACTGTTTTCCGAACATGCCACCTTGTAAATTTCAAAATTTAACACTTCTATGACAAACAATTCTCTACTACTGGGCTTTAGACCTTCAAATCATTTCCACAATCCAATCACAAACATGTTTCAATTTGAAATCAATAAATACACCTCATTTTTAGTTAACATAAATATATAATTTCATTTGCCAAAAATTTAATTTTATAAATATAAAATGCTATATATAATCAAAAATATAATTTACAACATATTCACCAAAAGTTATATGTAATACATGACATACACTTTCGAATATAAACCTCTGCAGTAATATCTTTGCGTTAGGCCACCTACGCATCCAATGGAGCCTCTTCTGATTGACAGCTTGTACTTGCACTTGGGTAGGATTTTTCAAAAACATATAAAAGAATGGTGAGTATAAAACTCAGTGAGTGGATAGCTTTTTCAACTAAAATATCATTTTCTAAAATATATATATCCTCCCAAAATAATTTGCAAAACTAATAATTTTTTTTATAACTTTTATTTGTTGACGTTCGGAAACGGTCAACCAGAGATTCTGGGGCCCAGACGGCGAGCTTGGTAATTAAAGGTTCTTGTCGTGCTGATGAAAGGATAGTAAATGGGTAATTAATGAAGTTCAAGGTTGGTGATGATTAATTCAGGTGAAAGAATGTCGGTCTTAGTGGTTGGGTGGATTTAATGAGGTGATCAACAAAGAATTAAAGAGAAAGAGAGAGAGAGAACACAAGGATTTTTACGTGGTTCGGTGACAGCACCTACGTCCATGGCCACTCTGAGGTTATTCCGGCAGAGTGACAATTCTCTAGTGTATTCAGCTTATTGGTACAGTAAAAAAGTCTCCCCTCTTTATAGAGGAGGGGAGATGACAATAAAAAAATACAAAAGAAATTTATACACGTTACTGGCAACGGCTAGTTTCAGCTAATCCTGACATTATCATGCTGCATTAATTGTAAAGGTAATGATGATTCTCTTCCTGCATGAGTCTGCATTTGATATACCTGAAGAGACCTTTGCTTCATTAAATGCTTCTGGGTAATTGTGCAGACAGTTTCTGGCGGGGAATCATGAGAGTTGGTAATTCTGACAACTTGTTATACACGGTACCCCCAGGATGAGCCTTCCAATCAGCCAGGTGGTGCACACTGGAGGAGAGCCGAGGCGAACAGGGGGAGAGATAAGACGATTTGGAGGTTCTCGCGAGCTCGCAACCTGCGCAAGCTCCACGAGCTGAAGGTACGGGCATGAGGCGTTTTGGGGACTGTTGTTGGCTTGCGACCTGGACGACCTCACGAGCTGGGCTTGCAACCGTTGGTTCCCATCTTGGGCCTCCTGGGCCCTTGCTTCTATTCAAGTTAATAATGCCTGTATTGATCCGTGTGGGCCGATCCAGAAAATGGGTATAACATCAAGCTCCCCAGCTCGCTGTGCGTTCTGCAGATTGGGAGCTGATTCAAATATATAACTGGCGCCCATTTTCGAACCTTCTGGTGTCGTTTCGATCCCCGGACTGTAACTGTCGACACGTGGCGCCCACACAGGCGTTGGGGCCGAAAAACGTGTCTCGGGACCGTACGCATTAAATGGGCACGTCTTGTAACTGATAGGCATGATGGCACATGACCGAGATTGGTGCCTAGCCGTTGGATCTTTGACGGTTACGCCTTTATGTTGGATCGGATGGCTGGGCGTGGACGTCCTGACCTATATAATTCACAGGTCTCCTCATATTTCCCTTTTTGCTTTCCCGACACGACTCCAGCACTCTTTTTTCTATCACTTCTTCTTCTCTATTGCCTCTGGTCCGTTTTCAACGTCGGACAACCTTTTTAGACTCCGTCGCTACAGGAATTAGCTGCCGTTCTCAACAAGCCACACACAGTTTGAGTAAGGTAATTCTTCTCTCGCTTTGTTTTTTGGTGTTATTGTAGGATTGGCTCTTGGTCTGTGTTGCTAGTTCCTGCTTCTGTATTACATCTATGGGTCCCTATGTGCCTGTTTGTTCTTTAGAGTTTTGTTGTGACCGTTGTTTGAATACCTGCGTACGCTAGGGGTGACCTGGCTGTTGACGGTGTCCCATATTGCTGTTGCTTAGGACTTTTGATGAGAGTGTCCCCTTACTGCTTGGTAGGATACCTGTAAACATAGGGTTAGCAACACACATATTTAGGGTGACACAGTACCTGATGGGTCTATGTCCCTGGACCTTCTCTTGCCTTTGGAGGCCGAGCGGGATACCTGACGCATAGGACAATAGCTCCAGGAGTTCTTGTTCTGTGTTTTGCTAGGCTCAGCATGTAAACCCCTAGCTCCGACTTCTAAAGTCCCAACGTTAGAAATTTAGTTAAAGAGATAAAAATATAACTCTCTACGTTTAATTAATTCAATTTCATAGCCTCCGAAATATATTCATTTAGAATACGATGAAATTCGTCGTATTAAAAAGTTTAGTAACGTCCCAACGAAAATCTAAGTCAAGAAATCCAAGATGTTAGTGAATGATAATCGAATTAAAATTCGATTAAAAAGAGAGAGTCAAAAAAATTAATGAAATAAGCTTAGCATTTTTTTTTTTTAAATACATTCTAACGAAACGAGAATTTAATCGAATAAGAGACGAAAGAGACACGGAAGGATATCGAGGGGTGTTGCCGTGAGAGAGCATCAAGAAAAGGAGATGAGAATAAAATTAAAAAGAAATGGGACAAGATGCAAATATTAGAAGTTGTTGATTATAAATATCAACACTTAGCAAATTTTCAGCAGAAAATTTCAGCCCCTTTCAGTCAAAAATAGTCACTGCCGAGAGAACAACCGAGAAGCTTCGTGAGAAGGAAAGAGAGGAGAACCAGAAGAGAGAAGAGAGGCAACCAGCAAGCAAGAAGAAGCCTTGAGCAGCAGAAACAGTCCAGAACAAGCAAAGAAGTCGAGCAAGAAGCAGATCCAGCGCGCCAGCAGCTCGTGCGAAGGACAGCTCGCGAGTTGGAGCAGAACAGCTCGTGTGAGGGGGATCCAAGGCAGTAAAACTGCAGTTTCTGGGCAGCAAAGGAAGAGGATGAGCAGAAGAGGAGAGGTGCTGGTCTGGTCGAGCAGAAACAGAGCAGAAACGGACGCAAACAGCAAGCGAAACAGACCCAGACGCGAGCTCGAACAGAATCGTGATGGGGTGCAGCGAGCTGGTCGGCCAGGGGAGAAATAACCTCCCAACCAGCCTTCCATCCCCTCAATCCACCTCTTAGGGTCCCTAGTAAGTCATCTAAACTCTCCCTAACCAGCTTAAGCGGGATTACACTCCATTTTCTTCAATTTGCTGCTGAAACAGAACAGAAACTGTGACAGCTTTTGTTGTTATGGTTGTGTTGTTGATTTGGTTGATTAGATTACTTTTAAATCTTGTTAGAACCTCATGAGATTGTTATATAATCATTAAGGATGAGTTTTGAGTGTAATAGCTGCCTTAAATTGATGTAAATGGGCTGTTACACCCTCCCTCAAAATAGAAACCGAGATTAGTGTTTTATGAACACCAAGTGATTGAGAAAAGTCTTGAGTGAATTTTGAGCACTCTAATGACCAAGTTAGACCTATGTATGTATGAGAGACTCGAAGGGCAGTTGTTAGACCTTGAAATTTGATGGTTTTGAAACCAATTTCAAGCCTCAAAGAGGTTAGAAAAGTTAGAGAAGTGTTTAGAATTGCAAAGGCATTGTTTTAGACAAAAAGTGGATTCCCGAGCTCAAATTTGAGCTAGAGGAGACCTGACCATATTTGGCTTATTTGGGGGTGTTCTACATCTCAAATGATGCCTAGGAACCATAGAAAACCATAGGTTTTGGAACGGATCGAATCCGATAAAAATTGTGCAAGTTATGCACAAAATAGTGCCGTTAGAGCTCTGAGAAGTGAAACGGCTAGCTTAATGAAATTTTCATGGTATGAAATGAGTTTAGTTAGTCATTATTAGTTAAATGAAGCTTAACTAGGGAAGAAAATCTAGCGTCGCTAATCTGAAACCAAGAATTTACAAAACGTGCATTAAATTGCACCCGAAAGTGTCCAAAACGGAAGTTTTCATGAGATTTGACATAGCAAACGATAATATTTCTCAATGAAATTTGTCGTGTGACTAGAATGTGATGTAAGTGAGCCGAAGGAAAAAGAACGAAGGAAAACGGAGCCCCGAGCAGCAGGTTACCATCTGTTATGTCAAGGGCTGTCCATTTTAATTAAAATTGTGATTTTTCGTTTTAAGCCTCCGACAAGTAAACGGACTGTGTGGAGACATCCCTAGGGGTCCAAAACTAAAAATTTTCCACAAGAATCGGGATTAGAGAGTCTCGATTGAGTAGAAACAAGTTAGGAGGATATATAGAGAAAAATGGTCTTAGTTGAGATTCTTGACCTTATAGTTGAGAATTGAGTTTTGTTATTAATAATGATGAGAAAATATTGTGTAGGTGACGAGCCTCGTCGAGACGCTTGACACAGAGTGACGCGGCTTCGAGGTAAGTGGTTCGCCACTTATGAGTGTTTAAATTCTATATCAATTCATGATTATTCGTAATGAATATTGTAACTAAGTAATAAATGAAAATGAAAAGGATTTTCAATGTTAATGTTCAAGTTAAGCATATAGATTCCTATGGAATCTATATTGTACTAGAAACTAATACAAAGTTGTTATAGAAAGAGTAAAATGAGAAAGTTTTCAGAAGATGTAAAACTAGTGAGTTTTGTGCTTTTGCACTTGAAGTAATTGATTATAAAACCCATGTATATGCCTTAAGAGTTTATGAGAGTTAGCGCTACGTGACGACGCAGAAAATTCCGTCCGTAGTCGCTCAGAGTATAGAGAAATTAGCACTACGAGACGACGCAGAAAATTCCGTCCGTAGTTGCTCAGTTTCCTAGAAAATATAAGCGCTACGTTGCGATGCAGAAAATTCCGCACGTAGTTGGTTAATTAACAGTTAGCGCTACGAAGCGATGCAGTAAATTCCGCTCGTAGTTGCCCAGAGTTTTAGCACTATAATGGCGATGCAGAAAATTCCGCATTGTAGTTGCTTAGCGATAAGATTTAGCGCCCTACGTACGATGCAGTAAATTCCGTCACGTAGTGGTTGAGATACCTCAGTAAGCTTCACGTTGGCATTAGTTTTAATCGCCCGTGATGGTTAGAATGTTTAAAGGATATACATGGAGGTTTTTAAAGAAATTATAAAACTTGAATAAATAGTAAATGGCTATGTTAGTGTATGTGATATTATATATATCTTTGTTGCACTAACTTATTGTTTATTTTGTAGCTTATTTAGTTTCATTGCGTGTCACCGTCGAACGAGACATGGACATTGTTTTGCGTTTGTATAGGTGGGCCGAGTCTCCATGACATTATATTATTTGAACTTTGTAATGTATTGATTATATTATTTTTTTTAGATACACATGTAATTAGAACTGTATGTTGTAAATATTAAATGGTTCTTATATCTTAATATGATATATGATTATACATTGTATTATAAGTTGCTTATATTGTGGAAATTGTGAATAAAGAAGTTGGGAGGTGATCAGATATAGTTGAAGTGTATTTTCATTACAGGTGAAATTTTGGTTTTATAAAAAATGCAGCTGTTATGCTGCCGAAAATTTTATAAAAAGTATTTGAAATAGAAAAGCGAAAAATTTTATCACTCCCAACTAGTTACAGAAAATTCAAATCACTGAGTTTTAACGAGTAAACCGGAGAAGAAGTTAGGGTTCGCTTCTCGGATGTCTTCGATCCGACAAGTCGGGTTCGATGAGTCCATTGAAGTGCCCGGCAGGATCCTCCAGACAAGAGCTTAGATTCCCGCGGCCAGTGATCGAGCCGCCCATCCTCCCGCGGGCTTCGTAGCGATTAGCCACGAGCATATGGAGCTCGGCTTTAGGTTCCCTGTTCCTGGCTATCTCAAGAATCTCCTGAACAACTTGAAGCTCGCCCCGTTCCAATTAACCCCGAACTCTTATGCCTACATAACCACCTTAGCTGCAGCGTTCGTTAAGTACGAGCTAGGGTTCCCTACACCCCGCATCCTTCGTAGCGTTCTTAGCTTTAAGGCGATCTCCGGAAAGGACGGACTCTACTACGCCACGCCTCGCCAACACTCTCATTACAGAGCGTATTTACCCCAGAGCTGTACTAAGTCCAACGTGGATGAATACAAGTCAAATTGGGCCCTGGTCACGTGCCCTTCGCTTGCCGGGCTGGATAATAGGAGTTTCGTGCTGAAACCCAGTAGGGACACAAGCACTTAAATAATATTAGTCTCTTTTTATTTTTTATTTTTTATTTTTATTTTTTTTTACGTGCTGGCTTTTGCTTTGCAGGTGTCGCAGCTCCTGGGTACAAGCTTAGATAGGACGAGCTCACTATTTTGGATGCTTACGCTGTAAGACCCGGAATTTCATTTCCTTGGAAGAAATAGTGTTTCCAGATGAATAGTGATTTTGTGTGAATAGTGTTTTTGAGTGAATAGTGATTTTCGGGAAAAGGAAGGTTTCCTTAAGTTTCGTGAAATAAAAAATATTTTTTCGGTGAATAGTATTTTCGGGTGAATAGTGTTTTCGATGAATAGTATTCGCGTGAATAGTGATTTTCGGAAAATGGACCCTAGATATCAAAAGCTCCAGAATATGAATTAGAGTTATTAGAAGATGAAACGGAGTAAAGATGAGTTCGTTTGAGTGGATTTTAAAGGTTCCGAATATTTATTGATAAAAATATCCTCGTAGGAAACGTTGTGAATTTTAATGAGTTTATAGCTGATTGAATTTTTTTTCAAAGCATGGAATTGGAAGTTAAGACATCCAATTAGAGTATTGTATGGTCAATTTCATGATAGGATGATAATGGAATATTTTTGGGATTTATTGGTGTTAAGTAAGGATTAAAATTTAAAGTTAAATATATCATCAAATGTGTATGAAAGGATATGTATTAAAGAAGCGCAATCCATGTGCTTGGATGAGAGCCAATGAGGTTAAGACATATTTAAGTCAAAAAGTAATTGATTAGTTGAGATCAAATTAATAAATAGCATGAGTTGTTAGTATTGAGTTGGATGAAATAAATTAACCAATCAAAGGTATTCATTTCAACTAGTGGCATTGAGGTGATTTTAGAGTTAATTAATGGCAATTTTGGCATGGAATAAGTGTGAATATTTAAGTAAAAGCATGATGTATGATTGGAGGATGAATAAGTCGGTTGGACAAGCTGAAATCGTCCAAAGCAAAGCTGAAATCGTGCCAGATCTGAACCGAGAGAAAGAGAGAGGGAAACCGTGAGAATAGAAGCAAAGCCGAGAGGGAGAGATAGAGGGCTGGAGCGTGAGCAGATCTGGAAGAAGAAGAAGAAGTCTGCAGCCGTGAAGAGGGAGAAGCAGACGTGAAGAACAAGCTGCTCCTGTGAGACCCAAATCAGAACCGAAAAGAGAGAGGGCTGGACGTGAGAAGCTGGAGCCATGAGGAAGAAGCAGAAAATTTGCAGGCCGTGGAGGAGGAGAAGAAGAAGAAGAAGAGGTGATCTAACCTTGTAACCTCTCAATCTCATCCATCTTTATCAAGAAAAATGAGAGTAAGTGAAAGACTAGTTTATGTTTAATTGATAGACTTTTAAGTTAATGAATTATTTGAGGTTTTGATGAGTTATATGAACAAAAATCAAGGTTGATCTTCATTAATCCATGCTTGGAAAGGAAAAAGAGGATTAAGGAACTTTGGATTAAAGATTTGAGAGGTAAGGGTTAGGGTTTGTTGAATATAAATTGATGAAATAAATTTATGTTTAGTTCAAGGTTGTGGTTATGTTGATTGAAAGGAAATCTTGAAAAGATAAGCAAAGAATTAAGTTAGTGAATAATTATATTAATGCTTGAGCAATTGTTGTTTTCATATATGTTGAGATTGCTTTAAATAATTAAATGTGTTGAATCTAAAGTGAATAAATTGTGGATAGTTAAATGAGTTTAGATATAAAGAGTTTGGGTTAGAAAGTGAGTGGAAGATTTTCAAGGATATAATATGATTATGTATTGATGTATGAGATTGTAATGAAGTGAAATTGTAATATCTTTTGAATCCTAAACCAAGATTGTTGGTTGGAGTATATTGTAGGAGAGTCTCAAGAAGCGAAAAGGAGTGTTAGAGAGGTGGTGAAGAAATTAGAAGTGACTTGTGAGTGGTTTTATTTTTAAAGCATTTATGAATTTATTTCATGAGAAGTGAGTTATTTAATTATTGTTTTAGTAAAAGAGGTTATTATGCAATTTTCAAGTTATTTTAGTATGTTACATATTTTATATGAGTTGCATGAATATTTTCATTAAATTGCTATTATGAGCATTTGAGTATTAAAGCAATTTAGTATATTGAGTAATTATACTCGAGAATTTTTACATGCTAAAGTTATATATAAACGATAGGCTTCGGCCTTAGAAAAGTAAAGTTTTATTCCAAGAAATCAAAGAAAAGAAAAGTAAGATTTTTATTATGAAAAGATTTTAGATGCCTTGGGTTTACCCTAGCCCCAGTTAAGTGCCCAGTGGAGTACCCTATACGTGTACGGTAGATGTGAAAGAGTCACTAACCAAGAGTGGAGTCTGGACGACTCCTAAAAGAGAGAGTCAGTTGAGTCACCCTCTGCACGTATAAGGGTAGTGTAGATTGGACCGATTGCGAGAGGGTAACGCGTGCCCAGAGTTTACGCATCGGCGACTACACATGGCAGATTCCTTCATTCCTAGTGGCAAGCGAGAGAGTTTATGCTGCCACGACAGGAGTAGTTTCCCTGGGTTGCCTTTGGCGAGATAAAAGAGAAAAGCACGTCCATAGACGTGAAGTTTATTAAAGTAGAAGTTGTTTCCAGTTTTCAGAACTAAAGAAAGATTTATAAGAATTACTCAGTTTTGTAATTTTTATAAATGTATAGAAAGATTATTAGTTTACAAAGTATTGTGAGTAGAAATCTCACCTCACCAAGTGTAGTATCATTAAAGTTTATTTAATGATTATTTATATTTATTAAGTTGTTGTAATTAAATTGCATATTTTTGTTCTATCAATATTCTATTATATGAGTTTTAAGTTAAGTATGTGTTTATGTGATGAATTATCAAGAATTAACGTTTTTAGGCGTATCGCCTTAAAAACGAGTTTACTTAAGAATATTGAGAAAAAGAATTTTTATACGCCGATGGTTTACCCTAGCTCCAGTTAAATACCCAGTAGAATGCTCTATACGTGCATGGTAGATGTGAGAAAATACTAACTAAGAGAGAGAGAGTTAGTTGAGCGACCCTCTGCACGTATAGGGTAGTGTAGTTCAAACCGATTGCGTAGGGGTAACGCGTGCCCAGAGTCGCGCATCGGTGACTGCATCGGGTAGATTCCCTGATTCCTAGTGGCTAGCTAGAGATTTATGCGGCCACAATAGGAGTAGTTTTCCTGGGTTACCATCAAGGCGAGAAATGAGAAAGTTTTCGAAAGAAATTCAAATTGAATTTCAGAAACAGTTGTATTTGAAAAACTAAAAAGTATTTCAGAAAAATACTTTAGTTTATGAAATGGTTTAAGGTTTACCTCACTGAGTTTTATACTCACCACCCTATTTCGTATTTTATGAAAATCCTCCCCAAGTGCAGGGACGAGCCGTCAACAGAAGAGGCTCCATCAGACGCGTAAGTGGCCTGACGGAACAACATCACTACATAGGTTTAGTTTAAAAATATATGTCATGCATTCCACGCACTCTTAATGAATATTCGTAAATTATATTTTGAGTTGTATATAGTACTTTGTATTTATGAAAATATATTTGAGGGCCTGAGGCCCAGTAGTAGAGAAATGTTTGTTATAGAAGTGTCAAATTTTGAAATTTACAGGGTGGCATGTTTGAAAAACAGTCGTTATGCTGCCCAAATTTTTATAAATATTCAAAATAAAAAGAAAAATTTTCTCACGTTTCCGCATTAACAGAAAGTTTCAAAAAGTAAACGGCGTAGCTTTACTAGAACCTTCCAGTTGGATTAGATATCCGCTGGAGGGCTACCGTAAGACGGCCGACAAGCCTAGTAAGGAGAGGGGCTTGTCATATGCAGCGGCCAAGAGACCAACCGAGGATTTTTTCCCTTCCGATGGTGAATTGGTAGAGTGTGGTCTCGCACCATCTGCCGCAGGTCCTCTTTTAGACATAGTTCAGCACCTAGGAATAAGGGGGGAAACGTGTGAGGTTCAGTCTGTCTTTGCTGCTCCCGCACAGTCTAAGTCAGACCCGCAGCCCCTGCAACGAAGGTCACTGAGCACGAGCTTCTCCACCAGCTCTTCTTCAGACAACATGGGAAAGCTTAAGATGTCTGTTCCTCCTCTCAGGTCGGTTCCACCTGCTGGACCGACCGAGGTCGTCGACGTGGACGACACTTCCTCAGACCGCTCTCAAAGAGTGCCCTCTCAACCTGCTGCAGCCGCTTCTTCTCCAACCAGATCAGCTGCGACTCCTCAAAAGCGGGCTGCTTGATCTGGAGGGCAAAGTCCTTCCCCAGCGAAGAGGGCTGAGGTCTCTGTTGAGGCGGGCTCACTTGGAGCCTGAGGCCTTGATCAGGAAAAAGAAAGGGAAGGCCGTGGCTGGGCCCCCAGCTCCAAAGCAGAAGGGTGCCATTGAGGTGCGTAAGGCCGGGGCAGTTGTTATTGGCAGGGAGCCGGGCACTGAGGCACCTGGATGTCCTGCGAGGCCAGCGGTGGGGGAACAGACAGACTCCGAGCTCTGCTTTGAGGCGGCAAAGGAGATGGAGTACCTAGACAGCTTCATGGAGCTCGTGCCTGAAGTAATGGGAAGGCGCAACCCGAAGCTGCAGAGAGCTGGGCTCACAGGCCGGCAACTCGTAGGCTATGTAGCTCGTCATGCTGCGTTGGTAAGGTTTACACCCCTCTATACTTTGATTTTCTTCTTTTCAAAAGATCTTTTACCATCTCTTCTGCCCCTTTTTAGCTCGGTATGGCGTCTGCGAAGCTGATGAGGGAGGCAGAAAGTCAGCTTGGCGAGAGGGAGGCCTTTACGGCGTCCCAGGTACAGTTCGAGGAGGAGAGGAAAATACTGCAGGATGAAGTCAATCTCCTCCAAAAGGAACATGGAGAGCTTTCTGCCAAGCTTAAAGATGCTGACGCGGCCCTGTCACAAGAGACTGCTCGCAGGGAGGCCTCTACCTCTGAAGTCACCAAGGCCCACAGCGAAATAAAGCAGCTGAAAGGCGAGCTAAGTGCTGTAAAGGTAAAGGTACAGGTTGCTGAGGATAAAGTAAGTCAGCATCAGTGGGACTTGGCTGCAGCCAAAGGGAAGCTCGCGAGGGCCGAGGAGAAGCGGGCTGAAGTAGAAGCCAAACTGGCTCAGACAGGGGGGAAGCTGGCTCAGATCGAGGCGGGCATCGAGGCCAAGTTGGCTCAGGAGCGGGATAGGGTCGAGGAAGAGGTTGAGAGGGCATTCTTGTTCAGCATGTGGGAACGCTACCCGGACCTGGACTACTCCTTCTTTGGGTCAGCCGGGGTCCAGATGATCCGGGAGTTCGTGGAACTCGCAGCAGGCGCTCAGGGCGTGCAACATGCGGATACTTCCTCTGCTCCCCCAGTTGATTCATCTGCTGTCCCAATCCCTTTGCCAGGACAGGTCCCCGAGGTACCCCCAGCTCCAGAGGGTCCTCCAATGCCTGAGCCCCCAGTAGAGGTCCTTCCCGATTTACCGGCTCCTGAACCCGTTCCTGAGGCAGAGCCCCCAGTAGAAGTCCCTGTTGATCTTGCTCCCCCAGACGAACCAGCTGGTGTCTAGGGCATTTTAATTTTGTTTGTCTGTTTCATTCCTTGTAATTTTTTCATTTGTTGGAACTCAAACAACGAGCTCAAAGCTCGGAATTATAATATTGGATTTCCTGCACAATTTCAATATTTTGTCCAAGTATAGATATGCATATTTTACTTATATGACAGGCAACTAGCAGGCAATAAACACATCATTACAAGTATTAAAATTTGTTAAGAAAATCACAATCGTGAAAATCATGCTAACTTACGAACTTACTAACTGCAGTTAGCGGTTATAATAATTCGTTAGCTCGTAAGGATTTGAGTTCGGCATATAGCTCTGTTAAGCAAAGTACTTGATCTCATATATTTCAATGACGTTGAGTGCGCTTGATGGTAGCATTTTCCCGAACTTTGAGGTTCCAGCCTGTGACAACACTCGTAGTTCAAGGGTGAGCTCTTTTCGCGAGTCCGCGGGCAGCTTTATATTTGAGAGGCGTGGCCTTACCCCCTCCCGCGAGGTTGCGGGGCAATGATTCGCGAGGTCGCGGGGTCTTTATCTTTATTTTGAGAGGCGTGGCCTTACCCCCTCCCGTGAGGTCGCGGGGCAATGATTCGCGAGGTCACGGGCATCTTTATATTTGAGAGGCGTGACCTTACCCCCTCCCGTGAGGTCACGGGGCAATGATTCGCGAGGTCACGGACATCTTTATATTTGAGAGGCGTGGCCTTACCCTTTCCCGCGAGGTCGCGGGGCAATGATTCGCGAGGTCGCGGAATATAGCGGCTGCGAACTAAGAAGTGAACTTGATATTTGTCGACGTAAACCTCTGTTAGTGAGGATAACATGGGTAAGTTGAGCATCGACTGATGAGGTATCCTCAATTGAGGCTTTTTATGGGCTCTTATTGCCGGAACATGCTCACAGCTTTGGCCAGCGGTTCTATGCGAGCATTTTGATCGCGAATGATTCCTTGGATTTTTTGCACAGATATCTTCAAGGAATAATATAATATATATATACATAAGACAAACCGCGGCTCGATTTCTTGAGAAAGAGATTTCATTATCTTTACTCTTTTTAGCATGTACATTTGCTGGTTCAACCAGTTTGCTTTAGTTCTCAGGTGTAGTACGGCCGTAGATGTTCAGCATTCCAGGCTCGGGGTAACTCTGATCCATCCATGCTGGCCAAGTGATAGGCTCCATTCTTCAGATTCTGCTTGATGAGGTACGGCCCCTCCCAGTTGGGCCTGAGCACCCCATCGCTTGCCTTGAGAGCCCCGGGGAGGACTAACCTGAGAACGAGGTCCCCGGCTTTTTAGCTTCGTGCTCGCACCTTCTTGTTATAATACCTGGCAACTCTCTGCTGGTACACCGCTACCCTCAGGCGAGCTGTCTCCCTTGCTTCCTCGGCTAAGTCTAAACTGGCCGCGAGCAGCTGGTCATTGTTTTCAGGTTGGAACGAGGCCCTTCGCTGGCTGGTGACTTCGAATTCTGCCGGTATCATGGCATCCGTTCCATAGACCATGGAAAATGGGGTTTCACCCGTCGAGTTATGGATTGTGGTTCTGTATGCCCAGAGGACTTTCTGCAGCTCGTCAGCCCAAGCCCCCTTTCTTGCCTCTAGCCTGGCCTTCAAAGTCTGCTTGATGATCTTGTTCACAGCCTCGACCTGACCATTTGCTTGAGGATGGTCCACAGCCGAGAAGCTCTTCACGATTCCGAGCTCATTGCAGAAGTCTATGAATTGCTCGCTGGTGAACTGAGTCCCATTATCCGTGACGAGCTACTGAGGGATCCCAAACCTGCAGATGATGTTGTCCCACACAAACTTTTGTATCTTCGTTGTGGAGATTTCTACTAGCTCCTTAGCTTCGGCCCACTTGGTGAAGTAGTCCACAGCGACCACAGCATGCCTGCAACTTCCTCGAGCTGTGGGCAAAGGTCCGATGAGGTCCATCCCCCAGATTGCGAAAGGCCATGGACTTACCATCTGTTGGAGGTAGGTTGGTGGAGCTCACGGGACCTTGGCGAATCTCTGGCACTTATCACACTTTTTCACCAGATCCAAGGCGTCTTGCTTCATGGTTGGCCAGTAGAACCCCTGTCTGAGGGCCTTCTGAGCCAAAGATAGTGCTCTTGCATGGTTCCCACAGTGACCTGCATGAATGTCATTCAGCACCACCTCACAGTCCTCATCATCTATACATCGCAGTAGCAGGGTTGAGAACCCCTTCTTGTACAATCTGTCATCATAGATGCAGTATCGGGCTGCCCTAGCTCGTATGCGGCGAGCTTCTAGCTTGTTCTCTGGCAGCTTCCCTTCCTGCAAGTAACTCAATAACGAGCTCATCCAGGAGTTAGGCCGAACCTGTATGATCATCATTACATCTTCGTCCTCGATGCTCGGAGTTGGTAGGAATTCCACAGGGATAGATTCAAGGAGATCTGCATCTTGGGAGGTCGCTAAGCGAGCCAGGGCGTCAGCGTTAAAGTTCTGTGCCCTGGGGATCTGGTTCACTTCAAACCCTTTGAAAGCCCCCAGTAACTCCTTGACCTTTTGGAAGTATTTCGACATCCTCCTTCCCTTGGTCTGATATTCTCCCCTGACATGGCAAACAATAAGTTGAGAATCACTGAAGACTTTTACCTGTTCAGCTCGTACCTCCTTTGCCAGGCGAAGTCCGGCAAGCAACGCCTCGTACTCGGCCTCATTATTGGTAGCTCGGAATCCAAACCTTAAGGCGCTCAGGATCTTGTGGCCTTCTGGACTGACCAGCATTATTCCAGCTCCTGAGCTTTGCTCGTTAGAGGATCCATCCACATAAAGCTCCCAAGTTTGATCACCAGCTAGTTCCCCCTGCTCCGGTACTGGCCCCGTGAATTCCACAATAAAATCTGCAAGTGCCTGGGCTTTGAATGTCGTCATAGGCCTAAACTCTATGTCGAATTGAGCAAGCTCGATGGCCCACTTGAGGAGCCTGCCCGAAGTGTCTGCTTTCTGGAGGACTTGCCTGAGAGGGTACTGAGTGAGAACCTCTATCTGATGAGCTTGGAAGTAGGGACGTAGCTTCCTGGAGGCGATTATTAGGCAGTATGCGAGCTTCTCCATTTGTGAATACCGGGTCTCCGCATCAACTAGCCTTTTACTGATGTAATATACGGGCAGCTGCATCTTCCCCTCTTCTCTCACCAAGGCCGCGCTCAGGGCGTGTTCAGAAACACCCAAGTACAGGAATAGCTTCTCCCCATCTTTTGGCTTGGACAGGAGGGGGGCCTGGCCTATGTACTCCTTCAGCTTCTGAAATGCTTCTTCGCAATGCTCATTCCATTCAAAGTTCCTGGACTTCTTTATAGCTTCGAAGAATGACACACATTTGTCAGTAGCTTTCGAGATGAACCGGCTGAGAGCCGCGACCTGTCCGTTGAGACTTTGCACATCCTTGATTTTAGAGGGCGACCTCATTTCCACAAGCGCCCTGATCTTCTCCGGGTTGGCCTCTATTCCTCTGCTATTTACCATAAATCCAAGGAACTTACCAGATGCTACCCCAAAAGCACAGTTCAGGGGGTTTAACTTCATCCGATAATTTCTGAGGACTTTGAATGTCTCATCCAGGTCGCGAACATGATCTGCTGCCTTTTGGGACTTTACCAGCATGTCATCTACATATACTTCCATGGTCTTCCCAATCTGGTCCTGGAACATGGCGTTGACCAGTCGCTGGTAAGTGGCTCCCGCGTTCTTCAGTCCAAATGGCATCACCCTGTAACAGTATAATCCCCTATCAGTAACAAAAGAGGTGTGCTCTTCGTCCCTCGGGCTCATGGGTATTTGGTTGTATCTCGAATAGGCGTCCATGAAACTCAAGAGTTGGTGCTCGGCTGTCGTATCTACCAGCTGATCGATCCTGGGTAATGAGAAGCTGTCTTTCGGGCAAGCCTTGTTCAGGTCGGTGAAGTCAATGCAAGTCCTCCACTTTCCGTTTTTCTTCTTCATGAGGACTGGATTTGCGACCCAGACAGGGTAACGGGCCTCCCTGATGAACCTGTTAACTAGCAGCTTCTCGACCTCCTCCTTCAGATCTGCATAACGTTCCGGGGTCATCGGCCTTCTCTTCTAGCGGACTGGTCTGTGCTGGGGATCTATGTTCAGTCTGTGGCACATAATATCAGGATCTATCCCCACCATGTCTTCGTGGTTCCAGGCGAAGACGTCGAGGTTCATCTTCAGGAATTCTATGAGCTCAGTCTTCACTTCTGGTAGCAGGTCTCTTCCCACCTTCACACATCTCTCCGAGTCTACTTCACTGACCCGCACATCCTCTAGCTCTTCAATAGGCCCCGTGGCCCTGTCTGCATCCACCTCGCGAGGGTCGAGGTCGTCGCTCACCCCGGCTTCAGAGGTAGCTCGTGGTTGGCCACCCGAGACCACGTTTACTTTCCTTCCTCGAACTCCCATCTTCACTGCATCTTCATAGCATCGCCTGGCCAACTGCTGTTCTCCCTTGACACAGCCTACTCCGTTGGGGGTTGGGAACTTGACCGTCAGTGATCTGGTGGAGGTGACCATCTCTAGTTCGTTCATCGAAGGTCGCCCCAAGACCACGTTGTATGCTGAAGGGCTATTGATAATCAGGAAGTCTGCAAGAACCGTAGCTTGCCGGCCTGGTTCTCCGAGGGTGAGAGGTAATTTGATCTGGCCTATCGGTATCACTGCATCTCCTGTGAATCCGTAGAGGGGCTCTGGTGAAGGTGTTAACTGCTCCGTCCCTAACCCCATCAGGTCATAGCAGCTTTTATACATGACATTGACTGAGCTGCCAGTGTCGATCATTACCCTTCGTATTTCGACGTTACTGATCTGGGCCCTGATTACAATCATGTCGTTGTGGGGCCAGCGTACTCCCTTCTCGTCCTCCTCCGTGAATACAATACTGTCTGAGGACGCTTTTGCCCTTTTGGTGGGTCCCTCGACTCCTCCATATTCTGCCAGCAGGGTATGGTTGGCTTCTCGCACATATCTCTGGTGCGACCTGTTTGATGTACCTGCCATGTGGGGTCCACCATAAATAGTAAAGATTGTTCTTACAGTGGGCTCGCGCTCGCGCTCGGGCTCTTGAGTTCGCTGAGGCTGCTGTTGCTCGGGCTGCTGGTCTTGTCCCTGAGGTCGTTGGTGCTGAGGTCGCCTGCCAGCGGGCTGTACTACATACTCTCCTAGGCAGCCTCGTCTTATGAGTTCTTCAATAGCATCTTTCAACTGCCAGCAGTCTGAGGTATTGTGCCCGTTCTCATTATGGTAGGCACAGTATTTCCTCGGGTCCCGACGTCGATTAGGGGGTCCAGACGGTGGTGGCTTCCCGAAATTCTCCCTGTTTCTTTCTGCGGCGAAGATCCTGTCTTGCTTGTCCGACAACACACTATAGCTTTCATATCGGCTCGGACGCCGGGGTCGCTCCACCCTCGGCCCTGGTCTAGCTCGCTTTACCACAACATTGGCAGTCTGGTGTCTTGGCTCCCCCGGCTTATCACCGCCATGGTTCTTCCTCTTCTCGCGGTGGGAACTGCTCACTTCACCCCGCTGACCGCCGGGTTTCTTAGCCCCGAAGGCTTCCTCCCATCTGATTTCTTTAGCAGCCCTTTCGTAAAACTCCCCCAGATCCTTCACTGGGGATTTGTAGATGCTTTCATACAGCTTTCCGTCCTTCCTGAGCCCTGCAGAAATAGCTGTTAAAATACTCTCGTCAGAGGGTGTTTCCACATTACTCACCTCCTCTCTGAACCGAGTGATATAATCCTTCAGGGATTCGCTTTGCCTTTGAAAAATGGTAGCGAGGTGACAGGCTGGCGCGAGCTGCTTCCTCAAGGCCTTATATTGGTCCAGGAACCTCTTCTGACATTCTCTCCAGCTTCCGATGCTGCGGGCTGGAAGGCCTTTGAACCAAGCTCGCAGAGCATCCCCTAGAGTAGCTGGGAATACTCGGCACTTTACCAGCGGGTCATCTGTCTGAAGATCCATCTGTACATTGAAAGCGTCCAGATGGTCGTAAGGATCTGTCCTGCCGTCGTATGGAGGGATATTGGGAAGTTTAAACTTCGTTGGTAAGGGTACTGTCTCGATCTCCAGGGTGAATGGTACCCTGCGATCCTCCGCTCTTCCCCGGTCTGGCCTCCAGGTCGAGCTTCTAATTGCTGGACCCTCTGTAACAACTCCTCTACTATCGGGTCCTGGGTCAGAGATCGCCGACTGGGGTCCCATCTACTGGTGCTTTCTTGCTCCCCAAAGTGACGGTCCTGCGACCTGCCCTCTTCGCCGAAAGTTCTACGCGTCTGGGGGCCCTCTGTGGCTCGGGCTCATAACCTGCACGGTATCCGCGGACTCGTTCTGGCCCACAACTACCCTCTTCGCGCCTGGCGCCCTCAATGCTCGCCCTTGCCCTTATCCCGTTTTGGCGAGGTGAGATTTCCCGCTCTTGGTTCTGCCCTCTAGCTCTCCTTGGGTGTAAGTTCGAGGAGCGAGCTGATCCTTCGGTCAGTGACCTTTCCCTGGCAACTACTCCTTCCGGGGTTGGGATTTCTTCTGAAGGTCGACGGCGAGCTCTGCCTGGTGGTGCAACCTCCACCTGTCTTTGCACCGCACGGGTTTGGACTTCCATCAACGCCCTAACTGTCGTCGTCAACTCCCTTACTGTATCTTCTAGAGCTCGCTGGCGCTGCTGCCATTCCTGAGCTACTTCGTTTCCTGAAGGTGAGGCGCTCTGCTCTTCTCGAATTTCACGTCGCTCCTCTGCCACTCCGACACTCCTCGTTGCCTTGATCCTAGCCATGGTAGACAAATATAGGTGAATGTGAAATAGTAACTGAATGGAGATTACCAGGTCGTTGTTAGGCCCTCCTTCTAGCGCCAAAAGATGTTGACGTTCGGAAACGGTCAACCAGAGATTCTGGGGCCCAGACGGCGAGCTTGATAATTAAAGGCTCTTGTCGTGCTGATGAAAGGATAGTAAATGGGCAATTAATGAAGTTCAAGGTTGGTGGTGATTAATTCAGGTGAAAGAATGTCGGTCTTAGTGGTTGGGTGGATTTAATGAGGTGATCAACAAAGAATTAAAGAGAAAGAGAGAGAGAGAACACAAGGATTTTTACGTGGTTCGGTGACTGCACCTACGTCCACGGCCACTCTGAGGTTATTCCGGCAGAGTGACAATTCTCTAGTGTATTAAGCTTATTGGTACAGTAAAAAAGTCTCCCCTCTTTATAGAGGAGGGGAGATGACAATAAAAAAATACAAAAGAAATTTATACACGTTACTGGCAACGGCTAGTTTCAGCTAATCCTGACATTATCATGCTGCATTAATTGTAAAGGTAATGATGATTCTCTTCCTGCATGAGTCTGCATTTGATCTACCTGAAGAGACCTTTGCTTCATTAAATGCTTCTGGGTAATTGTGCAGACAGTTTCCGGCGGGGAATCATAAGAGTTGGTAATTCTGACAACTTGTTATACATGGTACCCCCAGGTTGAGCCTTCCAATCAGCCAGGTGGTGCACACTGGAGGAGAGCCGAGGCGAACAGGGGGAGAGATAAGACGATTTGGAGGTTCTCGCGAGCTCGCGACCTGCGACGAGCTCCACGAGCTGAAGGTACGGGCAGGAGGCGTTCTGGGAACTGTTGTTGGCTTGCGACCTGGACGACCTCACGAGCTGGACTTGCAACCGTTGGTTCCCACCTTGGGCCTCCTGGGCCCTTGCTTCTATTTAAGTTAATAAAGCCTGTATTGATCCGTTTGGGCCGATCCAGAAAATGGGTATAACATTATTAAAATTACAAATCTAATTAAATCTTATAAACTTTTCTTTATTTCTCGAAATCGATAATAAATTTCTTATTTAATAAACTTTAAGTCGATTGATGTGTTTTTTTTTTTTTTCCTCTTTTTATCTCGCTAAAGGGAAGCTTAGCTCAACAATGATGGAATTTCTCATCGCCACCAGAGCTTGGGAATGCTATCATGTGTAGTCACAGATGTGGGAAACTCTTGGGGTCATGGTTCCCCCTCCCCCTCCGGCCCCCTCCCTCATCTTAACATCAGGCAGATCTATACTATCATATACGTGTAGAGGGCGACTCACAGACTTGACTTGACCCCCCAAGTTAGTGACTATCCCAACCATCTTACTATACACGCAATGGTATTTCGTCCGGGTATACTGGGGATTAGGGTAAACCAAAGACATCTAAAAATCTCTTTCAATACACTAAAATTCTTTCTTTTCTTTTAAATTATGATTCGAAACTAAAATTCCACTTTTCTAAAGTTAAAACTTAACTTCCATAAATGACTTTAGCATGTCAACTTTTACATATAAACTCAAATATGCTAAATGGCTTTAATACTAAAGTAATTAATATGCTAAAGTTTACATACATCACAATTATAAATTTGATAACTAAAATAAAAGTGATTACTTTGAAAATTATAAACGGAATAACTAAACAACAATGGAATTAATAATTTATAACTCATTAAAAATTTTAACCACTCACAATTTACTTTCAAACTACTCCACCATTCTTTCAAAACCGCCCTTTGATTCTTTTTGTTTCCAAGTCACCTAAAATCACATTCCACCATAGATTCATTATCCTTTTCATTTAATTTCAATGCCAATCTCATTTATTCTTCAAATTTGAATTTAAATGATAATATACAATATAATTCTAATTCTTGACATAATCTTCCAAACCCACATTCCAACCAACACTTTTCATTTAAAATCAATTCAACAATCCAACATTTCACTCAATTAATTTTCAACATACAAAACACCAATTAACTGTTGTAAATCAATTGGAAGCCACCTTTTAGTATTCTATAACCTCCATATTAAAGATCATTATCACACAAATAATTATCATCATAATTGTACCTTAATGTTTTCTATAACATTCACATTAAAGATCATTATTTCTCAAATAATGATCATCATAATTGTGCCTTAATATATTGTGTAACTTGTGCCTTTTCTATTTCCTACATTTATGATTCTTACCCTATAAATAGAGGATACATAAGTTTGTATGAATTAGTCTTGCATAAGAAATGAAACAATAAAATAACAATTCTCTCTCAAAATTCTTCTTGTGCTTTATCTTTATTCCTTGTTCTTATTTTGTAATATCTTAATATTGTATTTCTTTTATAACACGTTATCAGTATGAGCTCTAATCGTTTATTTTCGTCAAGGTAGAATTTTAATCAAATAGATTTCTTTCATAATATTTGTTTAGTTTTCTCTTATGTTATTGATATGTAGTGCTTTAACATAATTTATTAAACATTCTTTCTCTTTACTACATTTTATGTATTTATATGTTTATGAATTATGTTCTTTTTGTTTGTTTATATAAATCTTTATTATTATTCCCATGATTATTTATGTATTTGTTTACCCATTAATATATTTTATGTTATTAGATGGGTTATGTTTTCAATTCTTTATTTTGCTAATCAATGGTTATCAACTTTGTTTTATTTGTATAGTAAATCATACAGTTTCTTATATCGGTTATAACTTGATTATCAATTATTTTGTAATGATAAACTCTATTATATATTTGTTTTACTTTACTGTTAATCAATAAATTGATTATATATTGAAGTATAGTTATAGTATCATTGTTAATATATCTTTTATAATTCCTCTATATCCTTTTGGTCAATTAGAATTCATGTCATCAAACATGTAAATATAATTTTCTGGTTCGATGCAAAGTTAGTATATATATCTATTAGAATAATTATTAATTGTATGTTGTATGTTTTTCTTTTAAGCATCTAGTGTATTATAATATTGCTGATTATTATACTTGAATTATGTTATGTATGGAGAAACTGTTTATTATATATTTTATCCTTTTATATAGTTTTGTTAATTTTATTATATGTTGTCAATTAATAGTTTTCAACATGTCGAATTTGACAAAACTTGAGTTTACTGCCCTTGATATTTTTGAAAGTAATTATTTGACATGGACTCTTGATGCTGAAATTCACCTAGATACCAAGAATCTTGGAGATACAATAAAAGAGAAGAATAAGGCATCCTCACAAGATCACGCGAAGGCAATGATATTCCTTCACCATCATCTCCATAAAGGTTTAAAAACTGAATATTTAACAATAAAAGATTCATATGTTCTTTGGAATATTTTGAAAGAATTATATGACCACGAAAAGATAATAATACTTCCAAAAGCTTGCTATAACTGGATGCAACTATGATTGCAAGATTTTAATAGTGCGTTTACTTCACTTGGAGGAATTGGAATAGAAATCGAAATGATCTGGAATGGGAATGACTTGGAATCAGAATGAAATATTGGAATCATAATAAGTTGTTTACTTCAACTATATGAATCGGAATCGGAATTAACAGTATTCCCATTAAATTGTTTACTTTGCTTTGAAATCGGAATGAATTAATTATAAGTTACAAAAATATCATTTATTAAGATTATAGATCAATTATAACAGTGTGTAATTTTTTATTATAATATACAATTTTTTTTTCTTTTTAATATCAAATAAAAAACTGCATATTATAATTTAAAAAAATTGCATATTATTTTAGTAGTCCACTAACCTAATGTATAATTTTTTATTATAATATCAATTTTTTTTTAATATCAAAAAAAAAAACTGCATATTATTTTAATAGTTCACTATAATAATTAAGAAATTGGTGATGAAAAACCAATAATGTGTAGTTTTTTATTATAATATACATTTTTTTTTTTTTAATATCAAATAAAATAGTTTTTTTGATAGACCCCTTTCCTTACTAGGTCTGCCGGCCACCTCACGGTATGTAACGCCCTCTCCCAAGATTGTACTGTGTCCATGTATGAGAGGAAATAAATTTTATTTATGAAAATAATAAAAAGGGATTTTAGAGTATTTGGAAGTGCAATTTAATTTTTATAGAGTTTTCAAGATAATTGAGAGAAAATTTAATATTAAAAGTTGAGGGTAAAATGGTAAAAATAAAAGATTTTATCAAGAATGGCAGAATTGTAAATATGAGGAAAGGACAAGGATATTGGGGAAAAATGAAGAATTCTCTAGAATCTGGTAAAAGTGTAATTTTAAAGAAGTCCAAGGGTGAGATCGAGCTTAACCCACGCCTATAAATATAGGTGTGTGGTGGGTGTGTCGGTAGAAGAAAAATCTAGAAGAGAGAAGGAGAAAGAGAGAGCTGTCGCTGGAGAAGGAATGAGAGCATATCTGCAGCTACTTCAAGTTGATTTCTTCCATTTTGAGGGAGATTAAGTTGATTTGGAAGGTGAGGAATCAGATTTGGTAAGATTTAATGGAGAAAGAAATGATTTTATACGATTGTAAGCTAGTAAGAAGTTGTCGTGAACATCTTTTGGTGTGCAGATGTTTAACCAAAGTTCTGATATGTAGATCTGGTAGATTAAAGCTGCAAGTGAGAGAGAGAGAGAGAGAGAGAGCAAGGTAAAAAGGCTGAGTAAAGTTTGGTAAGTGAAATCGCTGAGAATGATACTGATTTTCTGGTAGTTTGATATTGTTTTAGGATGATTCAGTTGGTGTCGCTGAACCTGATGAGGTCGCGACCTGAGTTCTGGTGAAGAACTGATATGTTGTTTTAGTGTGTGTGAGCTGAGTTGTGTGTCAGGGCAGGAGTTCGCGAGGTGTGAGCTGAATGAGGTCCTCAGTGCGTTCAGCTGGTCGAGATGGTCAAATTGAGCTATGCTTGCTTCCCATCTCACCTGCCCGGACTGAACTTGAGGGTGAGCTCACGAAAGGAACTAAGTGAGGTCGCAGCTCATCAGGGGTGCCTGGTCGAGCTGGCCTAAGGTCGTAGCTCGCAAAGCGAGCTGAGAAGTATGAAGAGCGACCTGAGCTCGAGGAAGATCTCAGCTCGTTAAAGGAGCGAGCTGAGCGAGCTCGCTAGGAGTTGAGTGCCCTTAGCTCGAGTTGAGCTGGTCAGTGTAGGAGCTCGCTGAATATGCGAGCTGGGCGAGCTGAGATATGAGCTCGCAGCTCGAGCTGGCCTGGCAGTATTGTAGCCCATGACAGCTCGTGCAGATTGAGAGTTGGAGATAATAAATTAGCTAGCTAAGTGAGTTTTGTTTGTGAATAAGTGTAGGTGACAACGAGCTGAGGGAGGAGGTCGTTGAGGAGCTCGCGAAAGCATTGGCGCAAGAGAATAGGACAGCAAGCAGTGAGTGTGAAAATATTTTATGCTAAATGCTTTTTAGACTTTTCTACAATTATTATATGAATTCTTATAAATTGTTTTTAGCTCATTAGTAGTTTATATTTAGCATGAGATTTTGCCTACTTGAGATATAGAAGAGTAAAAAAAAAAAAAAAAAAAAGAGTAAAGATTTTCAGTGACTAGTGGAACAACCCAAGCTTATTGATAGATAGACCTTCTAGCATTTTAGACCCGGCCGGTATACCCCACAGTGTAGGGCAAGTATTGGGAGGGTTAGTCTACTAACATCGGGAGGATAGAGTCTGTTATGTTGGTGCGTCGCTTTCTACACTGTGGGGTATTGTCTCGCTTACGATGTGCGATGATAGTTCCGTCACACAGTTGTGGGATGTCTTTGTAGCTTTGTCACTGTGCACGATGATAGATATTCTGCCACGTGACCCCCCACACTGAGCAGAGCTGGTCTACCCGTTCATGTGGTTATAGCTTCCCTTGGGTTCCCCATTAGTACAAATTTTGGTAAGATCAGCATACTATTAAAAAGCATATTTCAGAAAGAAATTATTTTAGAAAAAGTTTTCGAATTTCTACAGAAAATTTATGAAATTCAAGTTTTTGAAAACAAATCCTTTTTAAGGAAAAATGTTTTCAGGAGGTATTTTATAAAACTTAATTTAAAATAAAACTCTTGCACTCATTAGGCTTTTAGCTTACGCCCCTTTTTGGTTTTATGTTTCAAAACCTCCCAGGTGTAGGTACAAGAAATCAAGGTACCAGTTCGCAGCAATCCGACTAGGTGGGTCAGACGACTGATGATGCAGCATTTCATTTTGTGACCATTGGGTTTAAATATTTTTATTTACCATGCTCTTAGATGTCTTTCAAAGATTGAACAATATTTTGTGAATAATTGATGTAATCACATTGATATGTCTACTTTGATTTACATTATAATTATCAAAATGCTTTTCAGATACACTTTTAAGCAAGTGGTTTTTAAATACGGGTTCGCTCCACGACGTCCTTTTGGGACTTGGTATGTAGATTTTAGATGGGCTTCGTGGGGTGCCCGGCAGGACCGCCGGGTCCATTAGAGGGATTTCAGGTCGGGTCTTGTCACGGTAGCCCTTCAACGGATATCTGATCCAATTGGAAAGTTCCCGTAAAGCTACGCCGTTTATGTTTCAAAACATTATGTTAATGCGGGAATGTGAGAAAATTTTTCTTTTTATTTTGAACATTTATAAAACGGATTTATAAAAATTTAGACAACATAACGACTGTTTTCCTAACATGCCGCCCTACAAATTTCAAAGTTGAACACTTCTATAACAAACATTTCTCCACTATTGGGCCTCAGGCCTTCAAATCATTTCCACAATCTAGCTACAAATATTTTTCAATTTGAAATCTATAAATATACTTCATTTTCAGTTAATATAAATATATAATTTAATTTGCCAAAAATTTAATTTTATAAATACAAAACGCTATATACAACCCAAAATATAATTTATAATATATTCACCAAAAGTTGCATGAAATGCATGACATACACTTTCGAATATAAACCTATGCAGTGATATCGTTGCGTCTGGCCACCTATGCATCCGATGGAGCCTCTTCTGATTGACGGCTCGTTCTTACACCTGAGGAGGATTTTTCAAAAACACATAACAAGAATGATGAGTATAAAACTCAATGAATGGATAGCTTTTTCAACTAAAATATCCTTTTCTAAAATGTATATGTCATCTCAAAATAATTTGTAAACTAATAATTTTCTTATAACTTTATTAAAATTACGAAACTAATTAATTTTTATAAACTTTTATTTATTTTTCGAATCTAGAAATAAATTTCTAATTTAATAAACTTCACGTCTATTGACGTGTTTTTCTCAGTTATCTCGCCAAAGGCAACCCAGAAAAACTTAACCCTATTGTGACGAAATTTCTCATCGTCACTAGAGCTCGGGAATGCTACCATATGTAGTCGCAGATGTGGGAAACTCTTGGGATCGCGATTGCCCTTCCAACATCAGATAGATCTACACTACTATATACGTGCAGAGGGCGACTCACAGACTCAAACTCAACCCCCCCAAAGCTAATAGTTATCCCAACCATCTTGTCATACACACAATGGTACTACGACTGGGTATACTGGGGATTAGTGACAGACCCCTTTCCTTACTAGGCCTGCCGGCCGCCTTACAGTAGCCCTCCAGCGGATATCTGATCCAACTGGAAGGTTCCCGTAAAGCTACGCCGTTTACTCTTTAAAACTTTCTGTTAATGCAAAAACGTGAGAAAATTTTTCTTTTTATATTGAACATTTATAGAACGGATTTATAAAAGTTTGGGTAGCATGACAGCTACATTCCGAACATGCCACCCTGCAAATTTCAAAATTTTACACTTCTATAACAAATATTTCTCCACTACTGGGCCTCGGGCCCTCAAATCATTTCCACAATACATCCACAAACATTTCAATGTGAAATCCATAAATATATTTCCATTTTATTCAAGACAAATAGATAATTTACTTTATCAAAAACTTAATTTTATAAATACAAAATACTATATACAACTCAAAATATAATTTACGAATACTCATCAAAAGTTGCATGTAATGCATGACAGATGCTTTTAGACTAAACTTATGTAGTGATTGTTGTTGCGTCAGGCCACTTACGCGTCTGATAGAGCCTCTTCCGGTTGACGGCTCGTTCCTGTACCTGGGGAGGATTTTTATGAAATACGAAAATAGGGTGGTGAGTATAAAACTCAGTGAGTGGATAGCTTTTCACTAAAACGTTCTTTTTCTAAAATATATACTTCCTCCCAAAATACTTGTAAAATAAGATTCTTTCTATAATTTTATTAAAATTACAAAACTGGGTACTTCTTATAAATCTTTCTTTATTTTTGAAAACTGGAAACAATTTCTACTTTGATAAACTTCACGTCTATGGACGTGCTTTTCTCTTCTATCTCGCCAAGGGCAACCCAGGGAATATCTACTCCTGGCGTGGTAGCACATGAAATCTAACTAACCACTAGGAGTGGGGATCTACCATGTGTAGTCGCCGAAAGCGGGCCCACGCTACGGACCGACTACACTACCCTATACGTGTATATAGATCACTCATGCCTCGCTCACACAAGGAGTTGACTAGACTCAAATCTCACTGACTGACTTCCTCTCATCTACCGTATCACGTATAGGGCATTCGGCCGGATACTAAACTGGGGTTAGGGTAAACCAAAGGCATCTAAAATCTTTTCATAATAAAAATCTTACTTTTCTTTTCTTTGATTTCTTGAAATAAAACTTACTTTTCTAAGGCCGAAGCCTATCATTTATAAATAACTTTAGTATATATAATTCTCGAGTATGATTACTCAATATACTAAATTACTTCAATACTCAAATGATCATAATTGCAATTTAATTTAATAAAATATTTATGCGATTCATATAAAAATATATCATATGTTAAGGTAAATATAAAATCGCATAATAAACTCTTTTACTAAAACAACAATTAATTAACTCAATTCTCATATATTAAATTCATAAATACTTTATAAAATAAAACCACTCACTATTTTACTTCCAATTACTCCACCACCTCTCCAAACCTCCTTTTTGCTTCTTGAGACTCTCCTACAATATAATCCAACCAACAATCTTGGTTTAGGATTCAAAAGATATTACAATTTCACTTCATTACAATCTCATACATCAATACATAATCATATTATATCCTTGAAAATCTTCCACTCACTTTCTAACCCAAACTCTTTATATCTAAACTCATTCAACTATCCACAATTTATTCACTTTAGATTCAACACATGCTTTACCAATAGATCATTTAGTCTAACTCAATATATATATTCTTTACTTTACTTTACTTTATTTTCCCTTAACAATCATACTTCCATTCAATTACTTCCTTTGATGCTCAAAATAATCAAACACATCCTAATCACCCTTCAAATACATATACTAATTTATTCAAGAACTTCCTTATTTACTCACATAAACTTTTAGTAAAATATATTAACTAGTCAATTATTTTATCCATCAACATATATTCTCAAGAAATTCATAATTCCATCAACTTTCCAATTACTATTCTCACATCCATTTCTATTTATTTCTTTGACATTAAAGTACTCAAACACTTTATAACCATCATCAAAATACATGCAATCTATTTGATGACAAATTCACCTCCACACTTAACTTTAACCAACTTAATTTCATTCTCAAACCTTATGTAAGTCATTTAATCATTTAAATTAAGCTCAACACATATAAAAACAACAATTGCTCAAGCACTAATATAATTATTCACTAACTTAATTCTTTGTTTTTCTTTTCAAGATTTCCTTTCAATCAACATAGTGTCACATATAATTTCATTTCATCATCCAAATACTCTCATCATCTATTCTTTTATGATTCATTCACATACTAACATATAACAACTTTATTCATCCTTTTTCATCTCAACAAATAATCACATATAAACACTTCAACAATCATCCATCAACTCAATTACCACCTTAAACTAAAGAAATCAATTAAATCTCATCAACCTTTACTTATCAAACTCTAACCCTTACCTCTCAACAACCTTGATCCAAGCTTCTTGATTCTTTTCCTTCACTTCCAAGCTTATATTGATGATGATTAACCTTGATTTAGTTCATGAAATTCATTAAAACCTCATATAAATCCATAACTAAAAATATCCATCAACCAACTACAAAATCACTTCACTTACCCTCACTCTTTCTTGATGAAGGTGGATGGGTTTGAGAGATCACAAAGATTGGATCATCTCTTCTTCTTCTTCTCCTCCTCCTCTTTCACGGGCTGCAGAATTTCTGTTTCTTCCTCACGGTTCCAGCTCACTCACGGTCAGCTCTCTCTCTCAGTTTCTGTTTTGTCTCACGAGTTCCAGCTTTGCTTCACGATTTCTTCTCCTTCTTCTGGTTTCAGCTCTGCTCACGGTCTCTCTCTTTCTTTCGGCTTCTGCTTCAACTCACGCACGTCTGCAGCTTTCTCTACCTCTCGGTTCTGTTTCAGCTTGCTCTTTCACGATTTCTTTAGCTCTCAGCCGACTTATCTCTCTCTCAACCGACTTAACATCTGATTCAGCTCTCAATCCTCTCCACTTTATATACTCATGCCTTCATAATGTCCAAAATGCCTCTAAACTAATTCTATAATCACACATGTGCCACTAGTCACTACTCTCTTTTCTTTTCTCTTTCGGTTTCTGCTCTAGCACTGATTTCAGCTTGCTTGCACGGTTTCAACTCCTCTCAACCGACTTATTCCTCTCTCATTCGGCTATCACACACTCACTTATATGCTAGTACTCTTTTAATGCCAAACTTGCCATTAAATTAACTCCAAAATCACCTAAATGCCACTAGTTATACATGAACACCTTTGATTGGTTAATTATCTCATCCAATTCATCACTAACAACTCATCCCATCTCTTAATTAACTCTCAACTAATCACTTGCTTTTTGACTCTAAGGTGTCTTAACCTCATTGATCTTCATCCAAGCACATGGATTGTGCTTCTTTAATACATATCATCTCTTACACATTTAATGTTATATTTAACTTAAATTTTAATCCTCACTTAACACCAATAAATTCCAAAAATATTCCATGATCATCCTATCTTCAAATTGATCATGCAATACTCTAATTGGGCGTCTTAACTTCCAATTCCATACTTTGAAAAAAGTTCAATCGGCTATAAACTCATTAAAATTCACAACGTTCTCAACGAGGGTATTTTTATCAATAAATATTCGGAACTTTTAAAATCCATTTAAATGAACTCATTTTTACTCCGCTTCAGTTTCTAATAACTCTAATTCATATTCTGGAGCTTTTGATATCTGGGATCAATTTTCCGAAAATCACTATTCACGCGAATACTATTCACTGAAAATACTATTCACCCAGGAACACTATTCACCGCAAAATTTTATTTCACGAAACTTAAGGAAATCTTTCTTTTCCCGAAAATCACTATTCACTCAAAAATACTATTCACACAAAATCACTATTCATCTGGAAACACTATTCCATCCGAAAATACTCTTTATCCGGGAAACACTATTTCTTCCAGGGAAATGAAATTCCGGGTCTTACAATTAGGGTAAACCAAAGACATTTAAAATTCTTTCCTATACTTGTAATTTTCTTTTCTAATATCACTTTATAATCGAAATTACTTTCGAAATATCTTATCAATTTGATTTCATGCATGCATATATATATATATATATCAAAAGCTTACTAATTTACTTTGCTTAAAAGTAAATACAGTTACAATATAAATTTAAGAAATATACATGCATAATAAAACTTAAAAATATGCTACAATTTAGTTAAACTTCATAACTTGAAATAATGTAAATAACCTCTCATTAAAACAACTCAATACTAAAATATATGGTTGCTAACATGATTAATCAACTTATAAATTCATCAAAACTTTTAAAATAAAACCACCCACTATTGTTAGCTCACGGAAACACACGCTTTAGGTTTCCTTCGATTCCGGGTTACCTACGTTATTTCGGATTCCACCTTTAGACAACATTACCACTAATCCAACCATACTTTTCCAACTTAAATCTCTCATTAAAATTAATTCAACAATCCTATATTCACTTAAATCAATCTTTAACACAATAACACTAATTAACCAATTAATCACAATTCAACATATATTTTCAACACTTTCACCACTTTACCATATTTCCAACCAATTATTCTAACATCATTTCTTTTGATTTCCTTTGCACCAAATCACTCAAATACATCGTAAACATCACTAAAACACATCAAAAAGGATAGAATAACAAATTTACACCCATTCTTGAACTTAACCAAATTAACACCCAAACTTTTTAATTAATTTCATTTTTCTTTCATTCATTTAATACCAAATCAACTCAAATTTATTCCAACACATCATACTAACCACTCAAGCATTAAAAATTCACATAAACACATGGATTATATAAATTTTCCATACACTAACATAATGCTTATCATTCCATTCCTTTTGCTTTTCTTATCTAAAAATCATCTCAAATTAATATAAATCTTCATATGAACTCATCCAAGTACCAAAAACCATCCAATTTCATAAACTTTTCCAAATGAACCACTTACTGATATAAATCACATCCAAGAGCATCAAACAACCATAAAAAGATCAACCAAAGCCTTAAAATCTAAAATCAATTAAATTCCATCCAATAAAAGTACCAAACCCTAACTCACCTTACTAAAATAGCTCAACCCAAACTCCTTGATGTTTTCCTTCTCTTCCAAGATCAAATTGATGATGATCAATCTCTAAACAACCACAAAATTCGTCACATAAATCCCATATCATCAAACTTTAAAAACCCATTCAAAATCACTATCAATTAACATCAAAATAAAATCATTTAACTTAAAAATCTTTCCTCACTTCTTCTTGATTCCTTAGGGGTGATAATAAGAGTAGAAAGTGGATGAAATCACCTTGAAACCATGGCCACTACTTCCTTTTTCTTCTTCTTCTTCTTCACGACATCACTCTCTCTCTTTTTTTTTTTCTCCTTCAGTTTTCAACCTCTTCTCATGTTTTGCTCTCTTGTTGACCGAGTATCTCACTTGGTTCAGCTCTCTCATGATTTCCTTTATATAGATTAACTCCCTAATTGTCTAAATTGCCCTTGGAATGACTTTAAAATCACAAAAATACTATTAGTTATGAATAAATTCATTTAATTGGTCCAACCATGCAATCCAATTAATTCACCAATCAATTCCATCCAAATTGGTTTCAATTCAACTAATTACACTCCTTTTTGACTTAAATGTGTCAACACTTCATTGGTCCATTCTATTTCACATGGATTGTGCTTGTTTAATACTTATCCTTTCATGCACATTTAATAATTCATTTAATTTAAATTTTAATCCTCATTTAACACTAATAAATTCTAAAAATATTCCATAATCATCCTATCATCAAATTAACCATGTAATACTCTAATTGGGTGTCTTAACTTTCAATTCCATGCTTCAAAAAAAATTTCATTGGTTTTGAACTCACTAATTTCACAACGTTTCCAACGAAGGTATTTTTATCGATAAATATTTGGAACCCTTAAAATCTACTTAAACAGACTCATTTTTACTCCGTTTCAGTTTCTAATAACTTTAATTCCTATTGTGGGGCTTATGATGTCCGAGTCAATTTTTTAAAAATCACTATTCACGTATCCACTATTCACTTGGAAACACTATTCATCAAAAAAATTTTCTCACGAAACTTGAGGAAATTTTTCGTTTCCCAAAAATTACTATTCACTCGAAAATACTATTAATATAAAATTACTATTAATCTGAAAATATTATTTCATCCGAAAATACTATTTATCTGGAAAATACTATTTCTCCTAAGGAAATTAAATTCTGGGTTCTACATTTTTTTTAAAGAGGGGCATAAAAGTCTTTTCATCTTGAGAAAGGGAATAAGACTGAGATTCCTAAGTGGGTTGGGGGGAATAGGATTCCCATTCCACAACCCTAAATTGATGTGGGACCCACACTTTTATTCTCATTACGGAATGAATTTTAAGCAAGTAAATACTATCAATAAATCTCATTCCTCATTTTCATTCCCTAATCCATGAAGTAAACACACCATAAAAGTATAAGCGAGTATAATTCCGCAATATTTAAAATTACTTCTTAATTAAAATTATGCGGAGAAAGTGTTATTGATGAAGATATGTTAGAAAAAGCATATTCTACTTTCCATGCCTCTAATATGCTCCTGCAACAGTAATATCGAGAAAGAGGTTTTAAAAAATATTCTGAGTTGATATCATGTCTCTTGGTGGCTAAACAAATAATGAATTATTGATGAAAAATCATCAATCTCGACCAACTAGATCAACAACATTCCCTGAAACAAATGCTACATCTATTAATGATCCTAAGCATTGGCATGGTCGTGGTCGTGGACGCGGTCGTGGTCGTGGTCATGGTAATTATAATTAAAACTTCTTAAATTTTAAGAAAACTGCATCTCACCACCTGAAGTGGGGGAATAATAAGGAAAAACAAAAGGAAAAGAGTTGTCAAAATAAGACTTTCAAAAATAGTGAAAGCACTTGTCACAGATGTGGCATGAAAGGACATTGGATCTGTACATATCGTATAGCAAAACACATCGTTGATCTTTACTAAGCTTCCTAAAAAGAAAAAGGAAAACGTATTGAAACAAACCTTGTTGAATACCATGATCCTATGGATTTGACACATTTAAATGTTGTAGATTTCTTTGAGAACTATGATAGAAATTTGATTGGAGATGGAAACATAAATGTGGCTTAAGAGGACATTATTGCAACAAGCTGCTCCAAACGTGTTATTTGTAATATGTTTTAATGTGTTATGTCATTAGTGTGTTTTGTACTTCTAATTTTCAAAAGTGTGTTGTTTTTAGTGTATTTGGTTACAAGTGTGTTAAGTAATATTTAGTGTTATTTTATTTTTCAGTATAACTTCAGTGTGTTCATATTTAAAATTAAAGGGATTGTTCTTTATTCTTATAATTTTCTTTTTCTTTTACTTATGAAGAAACATGGTTTCCATTGATCACACGATTGGTGCTTAAGATAATGATGAAGCTCTTTGTCTAGCAGACAGTGGAACAACACCCACCATACTTAAAGATAAAAATATTTTCTTAATCTTATATTGGTTGAAGCTAATGTTAGCACAATATCTGATATTGTAAACCTTATTGAAGGTTATGGAAGAGCTCATATATTATTACTTGATGACACAAAATTTATAATAAATGATGTCATGTTTTCTAGTAGATAAAAAAGAAATCTACTAAGTTTTGGAGACATACGTCATAATGGTTATCATATTCAGACGACAAATGAAAAAGACGTTGAATATCTTTATATTACGTCTATTGTCTCAAAAAAAAAAACATATATTGGAAAAATTACCAGCATACTCTTCTGGATTATATTATACTTTTATAAATCCAATTGAGTCGTATATGATTATGAACTAAGAATTATTGAATTCAAAGACTTTTATTATTTGGCATGACCGGTTAGGTCATCCGGGTTCAATAATGATACGAAAAAGTATAGAAAATTCGCATGGATATCCTTCAAAGAACTGGAAGATTATTTTGTCTAAAGATTTTTCATGTGCTGCTTGTCTTCAAGGGAAACTAAATACGAGGCCATCCATAACAAAAGTTGCCATTGAATCTCCTACATTTTTAGAACGAATTCAAGGAGACATATGTGGACCTATTAATCCATCATGTGGATCATTTTAATATTTTATGGTACTAATAGATGCATCAACATGTTGGTCATATGTTTATCTATTATCCACTTTAAATGTCGCATTTGCAAGGCTTTTTGCCCAAATAATCCGATTATGGGCTCAATTTTTGGATTATACAATGAAGAAAATTCATCTTAATAATGATGAAGAATTTACATCCCAAGCTTTTAATGATTATTGCATGTCCATTGGAATTATTGTTGAGCATCCTGTTGCTCACACACATACACAAAATGGATTAGAAGAATCCTTTATTAAAAGACTTAAATTAATTGCTAGGCCTTTACTTATGAAAACAAAGTTGCCTAGTTCTGCCCGGGGACATGCCATATTACATGTTGCAGTACTTATTCGTATAAGGCCAACTACATATCATAAATACTCCCCATTACAACTTGTTTCTGATAAAGAACCTAATATTTCCCATCTAAGAGTTTTTGGTTGTGTGGTATATGTTCTTATTGTTCCACCACAATGCACTAAAATGGGTCCACAAAGAAGATTGGGAATTTATGTTGGATTTGAATCCCCGTCAATTATTAAATGTCTCGAACCTTTAACGGGTTATATTTTCACGATATGATTTGCTGATTGTCAATTTGATGAGATAGTTTTCCTAACATCAAGGGGAGAGAAACATGACAGGCCCCTCTTCTTACTAAGCCTGCCGGCCGCCTTGTAGTAGCCCTCCAGCAGATATTTGATCCAACTGGAAGATTCCCGTAAAGCTACGCCGTTTACTTATTAAAAACTTTCTGTTAATGCGGAAACCTGGTAAAAATTTTTCTTTTTATTTGAACATTTATAAAACAGGTTTATAAAAATTTGGGCAGCATAACGGCTGTTTTTCAAACATATCACCCTGTAAATTTCAAAATTTTACACTTCTAAGGCAAACATTTCTCCACTACTGGGCTTTAGGCCCTCAAATCATTTCCACAATCCAATCACAAACATTTTTAATTTAAAATCCATAAATATACATCATTTTCATTTAAGACAAATAGATAAATTAATTTATCAAAAACTGCATTTTATATATACAAAATATTATATACAATTCAAAATATTGTTTACAACATAGTCATAAAAAATTGCATGGAATGCATGGCCTATACTTTTAATCTAACTTATGCAGTGATGCTGTTGCGTCAGGCCACTTACGCGTCTGGTGGAGCCTCTTCTGGTTGACGGCTCGTTCCTGTACCTGAGAAGGATTTTTATAAAATACGAAAATAGGGTGGTAAGTATAAAACTCAGTGAGTGGATAAGGTAATCTAACTGTATGCTTGTTTAAACTAACTCCTCCCAAAAACGGTTGGAAAATAAACTTTTAAGTTCTAAAACTAAAAATGATTTCTCGCATTCTATGATTAATTTCAAATATTCACTCGTTTAAATATCTCGCATACTAAAATAATTAATTCATATGCTAAAATATATCTCGAATACAATACTTTTAAAATGCTTTGCATGCACAAATATAAGTAATTGATACAACTAGGAATATAATACTGAATAATCTTAAATAACACTATTCTTATACGTGCAGAGGGTGACTCAACTGACTCTCTCTCTCTCTCTTAGGAGTCGTCCAGACTCCACTCTCGGTTAGTGACTCTCTCACATCTACCGTACACGTATAGGGTACTCAACTGGGCACTTAACTGGGGCTAGGGTAAACCATAGGCATACTAAAATACTTTATCTCGGTATTTTACAATAAACTCATTCTCAAGACAGAAAACCTAAAATCTTTGATTCTAACACATTCTCGGTATAAAAATACACTCAATTAAAAACTCACATGCTAGAATCTTAGCATAACTTCAATAAACCACTTAATTATATAATGAATCAATTCATATGAACAATAAGTAAAATACATTCATTCATATATACATAAGAAATAAAACTTAAATAAAATAACACTTGAATAACTAGCTTTTACTCACAAAACGTCATCCGATAGATAACGATTTTCCTCTGAAAGCCTCTGAAACTTTCTACTTTCACTCTCCATTGTATACGGTGGCCGACGGCAACCTTCCGACGACCATGGTGGTGGGAGGTGCAACTAGGTGAGTTTTGTTATCCTCGACACGCTGGTCATGAAAATGGGGTTAACCGGAGTTGAATTACTTGGTTTTACTGGGATCTAAGAAAATCAAAATTGGTTAGTGGCAGAACTTCTTCTGTAAAATCAAAGACACAAATGATGATAAAAATTGATTAAATTGGTACCTATGGAATCTACGTCACATGAGGTTTCTAATGATACCAAGTTTGGCCGAAATGAAGGTTGGATGTGGTTGGAATGAGAACTCAAAGTAGGGTTCATGAAAATGGAAAAACTAAAAAAAAAAAAAAATCTAGAGAGAGAGAGAGCGCGTCTGAGTCAGGAGGAAGAAGAAGACAAATTATATAATCCCAAAAAATTACAATTTGGCCTCTCAACTATTTATAAATTAAAACTTTAAATTAAAACTTTAAAAATCTAATTTTTTGACCCTTGCACTTTTATACAATTTCCATAAAAATTTTCAATTTTACCTTCAAGAAAATTTAAGGTTTTTACAGCATTGGTTGATGACAAAAATGACATTTGGTGATGAAATACTTGAAGAGATTTGCTTGAGATCTCTTGATCCCCTCTCTAATATCCATTTAAAACCATTAATTATTCCACCAATAAAATGGCTCCAAGTGACTCTCTAATATCTACAAACTAAATTATACTTGGCTTATATCTATTGGTGAAACTTTTATAACCTTTTGACTTTGGTTGTGAGCTTATCTCACCCTATACTTTCCCATATCAATTTTTAATACTCTTGGATCCTCTAATCGACATTTCACTCGCGATGCGAAAATAAATTAAATTTTAAAGACTACTACTAGAGAGATACTAGTAAACCGTAATCATAATAGAAGGTTTACATTCATATACTTACACATAAAAAGAGGTTGGTAACAAAAGTGACTAGCCATATAACAACGGATTTGTATTTACTAATAAAAACTGCAAATTATTCTAACATATACTGCCACAAAGACTTTTTCGCTCAGAGAATTCTAGTATTCCAAAGTTTACCTCTGCACAAAGAAATATACAGTACAAAAACTTGAATTTAAAAAAAAAAAGAAAAGAAAATTAATCTTGTAAATACAATTATACAATTACAAGCAAGTTGAATTGACAGGACCTGACCTAGATTCCCTTTATTGAACCTAATGGGCCTGCCAGGCACCCCGCGAGACCTTTTCGAGGTCCAACTAATAGGACCCAAAAGGACGTCGTGGAGCGAACCCGTATCTACAAACAACTTGCTAAGCAATGTATCTGAAAACATTTCCATAATTATAGCTAATAACATTATTTAAAGTAGACATGTCAACGTGATTATATAAAATATCCACGAAATATTGTTAAATCTTTAGAATACGTATAATAGCACAATCAATAATAACATTAAAACTCAATGGTTACAAAAGAAAATAAAATGTTGCATCGTTAGACGTCTAACCCGCCTAGTTGCATCGTCAGACGTCTAACCCGCTTGGTTTGCTCGCGGCGGACTGGTACCCTGATTCCTTGTTCTTGCACCTGAGAGGTTTTTGTAACATAAAACCAAAATAGTTTGTAAGCTATAAAGCCTAGTGAGTGCAAACGAGTTTTGCTTAACCTAAGTTTTATAAATTTCCTCCCAAAAAATGTTTTTCTTAAAAATACTTTATTTTCTGAAAACTTGAATTTTATAAATTTTCCTTTAATATTTCAAAAGCTTTTCTAAAATACTTTCTAAAATGTTTTCTTTCAAAAATTTGTTTTTCATGATATGCTCCTATTTCTAAACTTGGTACTAATAGGGAACCTAAGGAAAGCTACAATCACATTAACGGGTAGACCAGCTCCACTTAGTGTGGGGGTGCCACGTGGCGGAATATCTATCATTGCACATCGTGACAAAGCTATAAAGGCATTTCGCTACTGCATGGCGGAACTATTATCTCACATCGCACGCAAGACAATACCCCATAAGTGTAGATGGCGACTCGACTGACATGACAGACTCTATCCCGCCGACGTTAGCAGGACTAACCCCCCTAACACTTGCCCTACACTGTGGGGTATACCGACCGAGTCTAATGCTAGAAGGTCTGTCTATTAATAAGTTTAGACCGTTTCCCTAGTCTTTGAAATTCTTTAGTTAGTTTTTTTTTTCTCTTTCCATAATTCAAATAAGCTAATCTTTCATGATAAATATAAACTATTGATGAGCTAAAAATAATTTATGAGAATCTATATAATACTTGCAAAAATTCTGGAAAATATTTAACATAAAAAAAATCTTTTTACACTCACTGTTTGCTGTCCTATTCACTTACATCACTGCTTCAGCGACCTCCTCAACTTGCCTGATCATCTATATTTTATCACAAATAAAACCTTCACTTAGCTAGCTGAATTATTTTCTTAAATCTTCAAATTACATACGAGCTGCTAGAAACTGTAGCACTGCCAATCCAACTCGAGCTGCAAGCTCACACCTGAGCTCTCCTTAGCTTACGCCTTTAGCGAGCTAGCTCTTACCTTGCACAGTTCAGCCCGAACTGAGGGCATTCATCTTAGCGAGCTCGCTAAGCTCACTCTCACAGAGAGTTGTCAGCTCCCATTAGCTCAGGTCGCTCCTCAACTCCTCTCAACTCGCCCTTACGAGCTATTGCCTTAGGCCAACTTTGGCTAGGCACCTTTGATAGGGTTGCGACCTCACTTAGCTCCTCCTGTGAGCTCGTACTCCAGCCCAGTCCAGATAGGTGAGATGAAGAACAATAGGCATAGCCCAGCTCGCTCTCCAATTGTCCATCTCGACTAGCTGAAATACACCAAGGGCCTTCTCCAGCTCGTACCTCGTGAGCTCCTGCCTTGGCTCACACAGCTTATTATCTAACACCTCATTATTAGTTTTTCACCAAATTATCAGGTTGCGACCTCATCAGGTTCAACAACAAAACTAAATCATCTAAAATCGTAAATAAACCAACCACCACAAAATCAACATCATTCTCAACTATTTCACTTACCAGACTCTCGCTATGCCTTCTGCCTTGCCTCCTCACACATTTACTACCTCAAATCACCAGATCTACATATCAAAGATTCCATTAATCACTTGTTACCAGAAGCTGTTACTCGATAGCTTTTATCAACACAAAACCATAAAAACTTTATTCTTTTTCGCATAAACCTTACCAGATTTTGTTCCTTACATTTAAATAAGCTTGATCTTCCTAAAAAATGATAGAAATCCGCTTAAGATCGCTGTAGATTTGCCATCTCTTTCTTCCGTTGACAATAACTCTCTCATTCTTTCTCTTTTTAAGATTTTCCTTCTGCCGATATACACACCACATACCTATATTTATAGGCATGGGTTAAGCTCGATCTCGCCCTTAGACTTCTTTAAAATTACGTTTTTACCAGATTCTAAAGAATTCTTTATTCTTCCCCAATGCCCTTGTCCTTTCTCATTATTTACAATCTTGGCATTGCTTATAAAATCCTTTATTTTTACTATTTTACCATCAACTGTTAATATTTAATTTTTCTCCCAATCATCCTGGAAACTCTATAAAATTAAATTGCACTTCCAAACACTCTAAAAATCCTTTAATTATATTATAAATAAAATTTATATCATCCGGTGCATAGATACAATACAACTTGGGAGAGGGCGTTACAGGAATGTTTATGTAAGTAACATATAAATAAAAGAGAAGACCTAGGAGAGAGTAGAAAAACTTTAAATGAAGATTAATTAAGGAATGTAACATGTTGGACCATACACTTAAATAATAAAATTAAGTTGAATTATAGATTAGTGAATGATATGATACATACATTACGACATTGCCAAATATTTAATATAGAAAGACATCCAACAATATATATGGTCTTGCAGTCCATGGCAGTCATGTCGCATTCTGGAGGAAGTTTATTAGCTTTCTTCTCATCAAAACCCCAGTCTGTTGGACCCTTCTTGAAGCACTCACACATTGCTGCGGTATTAGCTAGTGTGGTGCACCTATCATGCACTATTTTCAGGCTAGCACAACATATAGAAACTGGCTTGGGTGCTTTCCCCAACATGAATATTTTGCATGGTATCAATAGTGTTAGAGGCTGTAGTGCCTCACATCACATAATTATTTTGGTCCGACACTGTTAATACATGGTTGGGCAAAAAATTAAGAAAGAAGTTTTGAAAAGTGCATTATACTTTATTAAATGCATAGTGCATTGAGGCACTTGATGCCACCAACATACTCGATTCTTTCATGTTTGAGAAAATGAAGCCCTTTGTCTTCTGTTTCTTATTTTTCAAAAATTTTAAAAAGTTATTGAGTGCTACATGTCAGTACTATAGATATAAACTCAGCAATTGAATTCGGAACATTGAGATCAAAACTTCAACTTTTATTAATGGCATTATCTAGTTGCTCGAAAGATATCGTGTTTATAATAGTAGTATTATGGTTTTTCTTTTTTTTTTTTTTCATTATTGATTAGAAAATTATTAAACCAACTATAACTACAAAATTTGGTAATTCTCATATAGTTATGATAGTTAAATCAATTAATCAAAAAATTCATAGAAATTGCAAATTAAGAAAAATATAAGTAACGCCATTCAATTAAAGTATTTTGATACACAAATAAGATGCATAAAGTCGATGATATCATCTATCTAGTTTCCAAATATCATAAACTTTTAGAACTACATGACTCTTTTATTTCATTAATAGAATCATGACCAACAATGTTATAGCTTGGTTAATACCATCCAATCCTGCAAAACAAAAAGAAAAACACAAGGAGTCAGGAGAACTATCTTCATCGAACTTAGCACACACAAAAGGAGAAACAATTTTTACTAGAATAAGCATATATATATATATCAACATTATTTCTATTATGTAACATACTGTTTAAATATAGAATAATATACTACATCAATTTATTAAAGACTTGTTAGGGAAACAAGATATACGTACTTTGAGCAGTCGATGTCTGCTGTGATAGGGAATGGAAGTGACACCCCACATAATTTAGGAAGAGCCTCAGCATTTTTAGTATCAACCTTAAAAGATCCTGCTGCTTTCTTCAAGCATTCACAGAGTGCTTGGAGATCTGGTTTGGTCGTGGCCATGGCCTTCTCATTTGCCACGGCCACACAACACAGTGGGGAGGGCTTGTCTGCCCCTTGAGCCAAGAATGGCAAGCAAGGTGCCAATGTGATTACAGCCCTTGGGCATGATATCAATGCTTGTACATAATTTGCAGTACTTACTACCATAACCACAATAGTAGCCAAAGCTAGAATAGACTTAGCCACCATCATTTTCTTCTCCGATCACTTAATGAACAAAATATTAACTGTTATAAAATTAAAAAGAATTCAATTTGCTTTAGTGGAGAAGAATGTGGGACTTCGGTTGTACTTATAGCAAAAATTCTTGGGTAAAGCCTTGGCCACGTTTGGCATGTGGATTGAATTAGATTAGATTGGATTAGAATAAATTGGATTGGATTGGGTTGACTTTGAAAAATATTGTCCCATGTTTGGTAGAACTTGTGATTGGATTAAAATTATATCATATTTTATTTGATGTAGGATTGGATTGGGTTGGATTGGAATAAAATTAATTTTCATATTTTATAATTTACTAAAAATTATTTTTTTTTTTAAATTGAAAAAAAATTTAAGTGGAGAGGGAATTTTCATTCCTAAACCCATTAAATTCCTCCATTTTGGTTGGAAATCAGCATTTCCATGAAAGAAGGATCTAAGAGACTTTGGGAATGAGTTTAGAATCCCACCCATTTCTCTTCAAATATGGGATTTGAGAGATTGAGCTATTTTGAATCTCGTACCCACCTCAGATCCCATAATCTGAGCATAGCTGAGAGTTTAATATGCATTTGACAACCCTTTGATCACATGCAATTTACTAATAGAAAAGTATTTAAAGTTTTATTATCATTAATTATATGCTTTTATTTTACTGAAATTAGGCAATTGTAATAAAGCTTCGACTCGCTTGGGTTTATATATTATCTATTTTATCATTTTTCTAACAATATATATATGGGACAAGATCGGGGGCACAAATTTTGACATAATTTTTCAATCACTGGATTTAAAATAATGAATGGCGTAGATTAGTTATTAATTTTAAATTTGTATACTTCATCTTATTTTATCTCTAACTTTTATTCAAATAAAAAAAAATATTAATTCAATTTTCATTTAATCTTTTTTCTTCATTCAATCAACCAAATCATGCAAACAATATATGAATTTAAAGCTCTCAACATGAACTTTCAATTAAGATTTATATTACATATGTTTAAACAAACATATTAATTAGCATTTCTCAAAATAAAAAATCAATTAAAAAATAAATAAATAAGAGAAATAGAGAATAGGATAGAACATAAATAAAGAGAGAAAAAATGGTGCACATGCAATAATCTAGTGTAATACAGCTCTCCAACAACTTTCTTCTCAAAAAAAAAAAAAAAAACGATTTGCATCTTTCATTACCTTTCAATCCAACGGTTGAAAAATCATATCAAAACTTGTGTCAAAATTTTTGTCTCTTGATCTTGTCCCTATAAACAAACTGCGTACAATTATAGTGGGTCCAAACTTCAATATAATTGCTTATAAAAATGTTTATATTAAATTACTAAGGGGCATGTTTGTGGTGGTTTTTTAAAACCATTTTTAAGCTATTTGAGCCCAAAAACTATTGCAAAAGCCACTTGAATGAAAATTTAAAATGGGCTTTTATCATTCAAAAGTCCTTTGGAAGGAAGTCAGCCCTTGTGGCTTTTGAAAAAAAACTTATACCTCTCTTGTTCTAATGTCAGTAGCCTAAAATAAAAGGTATCCAGAACAGACATTAGAATATATATATACATACATATAGATATATATAGCCCAAATTTTCCTTGATATTACAAGTATGTGCTAGTATATGGTATGGAGTCGTTTAACTAAGTTAGAAAAATTATAAAGGGCACTTTTATTTGTATAAAACTTTCAAATTTATCTTTCAAAAGACTTTCATATACTTACACATAAAAAGAGGCTGGTAACAAAAGTGACTAGCCACATAACAATAGATTTGTACTTACTAATAAAAACTCCAAATTATTCTAACATTTACTGCCGCAAAGACTTTTTCGCTCAGAAAACTCTAGTATTCCAAAGTTTACCTCTCCATAAAGAAATATACAGTACAAGAACTTGAATTTTTTTAAAAAAAGAAAAGAAAAATTAATCTTGTTAATACAATTATACAATTACAAGGAAGTTGAATGCTTATGTAATTAACATATAAATAAGAGAGAAGACCTAGGAGAGAGTAGAAAAACTTTAAATGAAGATTAATTCAGGAATGTAACATGTTGGACCATACACTTATATAGTAAAATTATGTTGAATTATAGATTAGTGAATGATATGATACATACATTACGACATTGTCAAATATTTAATATAGAAAGACATCCAATAATATCTATGGTCTTGTAGTCCATAGCAGTCATGCCGCATTCTGGAGGAAGTTTATAAGCTTTCTTCTCATTAACACCCCAGTCTACTGGACCCTTCTTGAAGCACTCACACATTGCTGCGGTATTAGCTGTTATGGTGCACCTATCATGCACTGTTTTAGGGCTAGCACAACATATAGAAACTGGCTTGGGTGCTTTCCCCAACACAAATGCTTTGCATTGTGTCAACAGTGTCAGGGGCTGTGGTGCCTCACATCACATAATTATTTTGGTCCGACATTGTTAATACATGGTTGGGCAAAACATTAAGAAAGAAGTTTTGAAAAGTGCATCATACTTTATTAAATGCATAGTGCATTGAGGCATTTGATGCCACCAACATACTCGATTCTCTCATATTTGAGAAAATGAAGCCCCTCGTCTTCTGTTTCTTATTTTTCAAAAATTTTAAAAAGTTATTGAGTGCTACATGTTAGTG
>CM034469.1:4944453-4968038 GCA_019925255.1 Litchi chinensis
TGGGTACTTAACTGGGGCTAGGGTAAACCATAGGCGTACTAAAATACTTTATCTCGGTATTTTACAATAAACTCATTCTCAAGACAGAAAACCTAAAATCTTTGATTCTAACACATTCTCGGTATAAAAATACACTCAATTAAAAACTCACATGCTAGAATCTTAGCATAACTTCAATAAACCACTTAATTATATAATGAATCAATTCATATGAACAATAAGTAAAATACATTCATTCATATATACATAAGAAATAAAACTTAAATAAAATAACACTTGAATAACTAGCTTCTACTCACAAAACGTCATCCGATAGATAACGATTTTCCTCTGAAAGCCTCTGAAACTTTCCGCTTTCACTCTCCACCGTACACGGTGGCGACGACGGCGACCTTCCGACGACCATGGTGGTGGGAGGTGCGACTAGGTGAGTTTTGTTATCCTCGACACGCTGGTCACGAAAATGGGGTTAACCGGAGTTGAATTGCTTGGTTTTACTGGGATCTAAGAAAATCAAAGTTGGTTAGTGGCAGAACTTCTTCTGTAAAATCAAAGACACAAATGATGATAAAAATTGATTAAATTGGTACCTATGGAATCTAAGTCGCATGAGCTTTCCAATGATACCAAGTTTGGCCGAAATGAAGGTTGGATGTGGTTGGAACGAGAACTCAAAGTAGGGTTCGCGAAAATGGAAAAACTAAAAAAAAAAAAAAAATCTAGAGAGAGAGAGAGCGCGTCTGAGTCGGGAGGAAGAAGAAGACAAATTATATAATCCCAAAAAATTACAATTTGGCCTCTCAACTATTTATAAATTAAACTTTAAATTAAAACTTTAAAAATCTAACTTTTTGACCCTTGCACTTTTATACAATTTCCATAAAAATTTTCAATTTTACCTTTAAGAAAATTTAAGGTTTTTACAGCATTGGTTGATGACAAAAATGACATTTGGTGATGAAATACTTGAAGAGATTTGCTTGAGATCTCTTGATCCCCTCTCTAATATCCATTTAAAACCATTAATTATTCCACCAATAAAATGGCTCCAAGTGACTCTCTAATATCTACAAACTAAATTATACTTGGCTTATATCTATTGGTGAAACTTTTATAACCTTTTGACTTTGGTTGTGAGCTTATCTCACCCTATACTCTCCCATATCAATTTTTAATACTCTTGGGTCCTCTAATCGACATTCACTCGCGATGCGAAAATAAATTAAATTTTAAAGACTACTACTAGAGAGATACTAGTAAACCGTAATCATAATAGAAGGTTTACATTCATATACTTACACATAAAAAGAGGCTGGTAACAAAAGTGACTAGCCATATAACAACGGATTTGTATTTACTAATAAAAACTGCAAATTATTCTAACATATACTGCCACAAAGACTTTTTCGCTCAGAGAATTCTAGTATTCCAAAGTTTACCTCTGCACAAAGAAATATACAGTACAAAAACTTGAATTTAAAAAAAAAAGAAAAGAAAAATTAATCTTGTAAATACAATTATACAATTACAAGCAAGTTGAATTGACAGGACCTGACCTAGATTCCCTTTATTGAACCTAATGGGCCTGCCAGGCACCCCGCGAGACCTTTTCGAGGTCCAACTAATAAGACCCAAAAGGACGTCGTGGAGCGAACCCGTATCTACAAACAACTTGCTAAGCAATGTATCTGAAAACATTTCCATAATTATAGCTAATAACATTATTTAAAGTAGACATGTCAACGTGATTACATAAAATATCCACGAAATATTGTTAAATCTTTAGAATACGTATAATAGCACAATCAATAATAACATTAAAACTCAATGGTTACAAAAGAAAATAAAATGTTGCATCGTTAGACGTCTAACCCGCCTAGTTGCATCGTCAGACGTCTAACCCGCTTGGTTTGCTCGCGGCGGACTGGTACCCTGATTCCTTGTTCCTGCACCTGGGAGGTTTTTGTAACATAAAACCAAAACAGTTTGTAAGCTATAAAGCCTAGTGAGTGCAAACGAGTTTTGCTTAACCTAAGTTTTATAAATTTCCTCCCAAAAAATATTTTTCTTAAAATACTTTATTTTCTGAAAACTTAGATTTTATAAATTTTCCTTTAATATTTCAAAAGCTTTTCTAAAATACTTTCTAAAATGTTTTCTTTCAAAAATCTGTTTTTCATGATATGCTCCTATTTCTAAACTTGGTACTAATAGGGAACCTAAGGAAAGCTACAATCACATAACGGGTAGACCAGCTCCACTTAGTGTGGGGGTGCCACGTGGCGGAATATCTATCATTGCACATCGTGACAAAGCTATAAAGGCATTTCGCTACTGTGTGGCGGAACTATTATCTCACATCGCACGCGAGACAATACCCCATAAGTGTAGATGGCGACTCGACTGACATGACAGACTCTATCCCCCGATGTTAGCAGGACTAACCCCCCTAACACTTGCCCTACACTATGGGTATACGTATACCGACCGAGTCTAATGCTAGAAGGTCTGTCTATTAATAAGTTTAGACCGTTTCACTAGTCTTTGAAAATCTTTAGTTTTTTTTTTTACTCTTTCCATATTTCAAATAAGCTAATCTTTCATGATAAATATAAACTATTGATGAGCTAAAAATAATTTATGAGAATCTATATAATACTTGCAAAAATTCTGGAAAATATTTAACATAAAAAAAATCTTTTTACACTCACTGCTTGCTGTCCTATTCACTTACATCACTGCTTCAGCGACCTCCTCAGCTTGCCTGATCATCTATATTTTATCACAAATAAAACCTTCACTTAGCTAGCTGAATTATTTTCTTAAATCTTCAAATTACATACGAGCTGTTAGAAACTGTAGCACTGCCAATCCAGCTCGAGCTGCAAGCTCACACCTCAGCTCTCCCAGCTCGCGCCTTTAGCGAGCTCTTACCTTGCACAGTTCAGCCCGAACTGAGGGCATTCATCTTAGCGAGCTCGCTAAGCTCACTCTCACAGAGAGTTGTCAGCTCCCATTAGCTCAGGTCGCTCCTCAACTCCTCTCAGCTCGCCCTTACGAGCTATTGCCTTAGGCCAACTTTGGCTAGGCACCTTTGATAAGGTTGCGACCTCACTTAGCTCCTTCTGTGAGCTCGTACTCCAGCCCAGTCCAGATAGGTGAGATGAAGAACAATAGGCATAGCTCAGCTCGCTCTCCAATCATCCATCTCGACTAGCTGAAATACACCAAGGGCCTTCTCCAGCTCATACCTCGCGAGCTCCTGCCTTGGCTCACGCAGCTTATTATCTAACACCTCATTATTAGTTTTTCACCAAATTATCAGGTCGCGACCTCATCAGGTTCAACGACAAAACTAAATCATCTAAAATCGTAAATAAACCACCACAAAATCAACATCATTCTCAACTATTTCACTTACCAGACTCTCGCTATGCCTTCTGCCTTGCCTCCTCACACACTTACTACCTCAAATCACCAGATCTACATATCAAAGATTCCATTAATCACTTGTTACCAGAAGCTGTTACTCGATAGCTTTTTATCAACACAAAACCATAAAAACTTTATTCTTTTTCACATAAACCTTACCAGATCTGGTTCCTTACATTTAAATAAGCTTGATCTTCCTAAAAAATGACAGAAATCCGCTTAAGATCGCTGTAGATTTGCCATCTCTTTCTTCCGCCGACAATAACTCTCTCATTCTTTCTCTTTTTCGGATTTTCCTTCTGCCGATATACACACCACATACCTATATTTATAGGCATGGGTTAAGCTCGATCTCACCCTTAAACTTCTTTAAAATTACGTTTTTACCAGATTCTAAAGAATTCTTTATTCTTCCCCAATGCCCTTGTCCTTTCTCATTATTTACAATCTTGGCATTGCTTATAAAATCCTTTATTTTTACTATTTTACCATCAACTGTTAATATTTAATTTTTCTCCCAATCATCCTCGGAAACTCTATAAAATTAAATTGCACTTCCAAACACTCTAAAAATCCTTTAATTATATTATAAATAAAATTTATATCATCCGGTGCATAGATACAATACAACTTGGGAGAGGGCGTTACACGAATGTTTATGTAAGTAACATATAAATAAAAGAGAAGACCTAGGAGAGAGTAGAAAAACTTTAAATGAAGATTAATTAAGGAATGTAACATGTTGGACCATACACTTAAATAATAAAATTAAGTTGAATTATAGATTAGTGAATGATATGATACATACATTACGACATTGCCAAATATTTAATATAGAAAGACATCCAACAATATATATGGTCTTGCAGTCCATGGCAGTCATGTCGCATTCTGGAGGAAGTTTATTAGCTTTCTTCTCATCAACACCCCAGTCTGCTGGACCCTTCTTGAAGCACTCACACATTGCTGCGGTATTAGCTAGTGTGGTGCACCTATCATGCACTATTTTCAGGCTAGCACAACATATAGAAACTGGCTTGGGTGCTTTCCCCAACATGAATATTTTGCATGGTATCAATAGTGTCAGAGGCTGTAGTGCCTCACATCACATAATTATTTTGGTCCGACACTGTTAATACATGGTTGGGCAAAAAATTAAGAAAGAAGTTTTGAAAAGTGCATTATACTTTATTAAATGCATAGTGCATTGAGGCACTTGATGCCACCAACATACTCGATTCTTTCATGTTTGAGAAAATGAAGCCCTTCGTCTTCTGTTTCTTATTTTTCAAAAATTTTAAAAAGTTATTGAGTGCTACATGTTAGTACTATAGATATAAACTCAGCAATTGAATTAGGAACATTGAGATCAAAACTTCAACTTTTATTAATGACGTTGTCTGGTTGCTCGAAAGATATCGTGTTTATAATAGTAGTATTAGTTTTTTTTTTTTTTTTCATTATTGATTAGAAAATTATTAAACCAACTATAACTACAAAATTTGGTAATTCTCATATAGTTATGATAGTTAAATCAATTAATCAAAAAATTCATAGAAATCGCAAATTAAGAAAAAAATAAGTAATGCCATTCAATTAAAGTATTTTGATACACAAATAAGATGCACAAAGTCGATGATATCATCTATCTAGTTTCCAAATATCATATACTTTTAGAACTACATGACTCTTTTATTTCATTAATAGAATCCTGACCAACAACGTTATAGCTTGGTTAATACCATCCAATCCTGCAAAACAAAAAGAAAAACACAAGGAGTCAGGAGAACTATCTTCATCGAACTTAGCACACACAAAAGGAGAAACAATTTTTACTAGAATGAGCATATATATATATTATACATTATTTCTATTATGTAACATACTGTTTAAATATAGAATAATATACTACATCAATTTATTAAAGACTTGTTAGGGAAACAAGATATACGTACTTTGAGCAGTCGATGTCTGCTGTGATGGGGAATGGAAGTGACACCCCACATAATTTAGGAAGAGCCCCAGCATTTTTAGTATCAACCTTAAAAGATCCTGCTGCTTTCTTCAAGCATTCACAGAGTGCTTGGAGATCTGGTTTGGTCGTGGCCATGGCCTTCTCATTTGCCACGGCCACACAACACAGTGGGGAGGGCTTGTCTGCCCCTTGAGCCAAGAATGGCAAGCAAGGTGCCAATGTGATTACAGCCCTTGGGCATGATATCAATGCTTGTACATAATTTGCAGTACTTACTACCATAACCACAATAGTAGCCAAAGCTAGAATAGACTTAGCCACCATCATTTTCTTCTCCGATCACTTAATGAACAAAATATTAACTGTTATAAAATTAAAAAGAATTCAATTTGCTTTAGTGGAGAAGAATGTGGGACTTCGGTTGTACTTATAGCAAAAATTCTTGGGTAAAGCCTTGGCCACGTTTGGCATGTGGATTGAATTAGATTAGATGGATTAGAATAAATTGGATTGGATTGGGTTGATTTTAAAAATATTGTCCCATGTTTGGTAGAACTTGTGATTGGATTAAAATTATATCATATATTTATTGGAGGTTGGATTGGAATAAAATTAATTTTCATATTTTATAATTTACTAAAAATTATTTTTTTTTAAATTGAAAAAAATTTAAGTGGAGAGGGAATTTTCATTCCTAAACCCATTAAATTCCTCCATTTTGGTTGGAAATCAGCATTTCCATGAAAGAAGGATCTAAGAGACTTTGGGATTGAGTTTAGAATCCCACCCATTTCTCTTCAAATATGGGATTTGAGAGATTGAGCTATTTTGAATCTCGTACCCACCTCAGATCCCATGATCTGAGCATAGCCGAGAGTTTAATATGCATTTGACAACCCTTTGATCACATGCTATTTACTAATAGAAAAGTATTTAAAGTTTTATTATCATTAATTATATGCTTTTATTTTACTGAAATTAGGCAATTGTAATAAAGCTTCGACTCGCTTGGGTTTATATATTATCTATTTTATCGTTTTTCTAACAATATATATATGGGACAAGATCGGGGGCACAAATTTTGACATAATTTTTCAATCACTGGATTTAAAATAATGAATGGCGTAGATTAGTTATTAATTTTAAATTTGTATACTTCACCTTATTTTATCTCTAACTTTTATTCAAATAAAAAAAATATTAATTCAATTTTCATTTAATCTTTTTTCTTCATTCAGTTAACCAAATCATGCAAACAATATATGAATTTAAAGCTCTCAACATGAACTTTCAATTAAGATTTATATTACATATGTTTAAACAAACATATTAATTAGCATTTCTCAAAATAAAAAATCAATTAAAAAATAAATAAATAAGAGAAATAGAGAATAGGATAGAACATAAATAAAGAGAGAAAAAATGGTGCACATGCAATAATCTAGTGTAATACAGCTCTCCAACAACTTTCTTCTCAAAAAAAAAAAAAAACGATTTGCATCTTTCATTACCTTTCAATCCAACGGTTGAAAAATCATATCAAAACTTGTGTCAAAATTTTTGTCTCTTGATCTTGTCCCTATATATCTATTAAAAACAAACTGCGTATAATTATAGTGGGTCCAAACTTCAATATAATTGCTTATAAAAATGTTTATATTAAATTACTAAGGGGCATGTTTGTGGTGGTTTTTTAAAACCATTTTTAAGCTATTTGAGCCCAAAAACTATTGCAAAAGCTACTTGAATGAAAATTTAAAATGGGCTTTTATCATTCAAAAGTCCTTTGGAAGGAAGTCAGCCCTTGTGGCTTTTGAAAAAAAACTTATACCTCTCTTATTCTAATGTCAGTAGCCTAAAATAAAAGGTATCCAGAACAGACATTAGAATATATATATACATACATATAGATATATATAGCCCAAATTTTCCTTGATATTACAAGTATGTGCTAGTATATGGTATGGAGTCGTTTAACTAAGTTAGAAAAATTATAAAGGGCACTTTTATTTGTATAAAACTTTCAAATTTATCTTTCAAAAGACTTTCATATACTTACACATAAAAAGAGGCTGGTAACAAAAGTGACTAGCCACATAACAACAGATTTGTACTTACTAATAAAAACTCCAAATTATTCTAACATTTACTGCCGCAAAGACTTTTTCGCTCAGAAAACTCTAGTATTCCAAAGTTTACCTCTCCATAAAGAAATATACAGTACAAGAACTTGAATTTTTTTAAAAAAAAGAAAAGAAAAATGAATCTTGTTAATACAATTATACAATTACAAGGAAGTTGAATGCTTATGTAATTAACATATAAATAAGAGAGAAGACCTAGGAGAGAGTAGAAAAACTTTAAATGAAGATTAATTCAGGAATGTAACATGTTGGACCATACACTTATATAGTAAAATTATGTTGAATTATAGATTAGTGAATGATATGATACATACATTACGACATTGCCAAATATTTAATATAGAAAGACATCCAATAATATCTATGGTCTTGTAGTCCATAGCAGTCATGCCGCATTCTGGAGGAAGTTTATAAGCTTTCTTCTCATTAACACCCCAGTCTACTGGACCCTTCTTGAAGCACTCACACATTGCTGCGGTATTAGCTGATATGGTGCACCTATCATGCACTGTTTTAGGGCTAGCACAACATATAGAAACTGGCTTGGGTGCTTTCCCCAACACAAATGCTTTGCATTGTGTCAACAGTGTCAGGGGCTGTAGTGCCTCATATCACATAATTATTTTGGTCCGACATTGTTAATACATGGTTGGGCAAAAAATTAAGAAAGAAGTTTTGAAAAGTGCATCATACTTTATTAAATGCATAGTGCATTGAGGCATTTGATGCCACCAACATACTCGATTCTCTCATATTTGAGAAAATGAAGCCCCTCGTCTTCTGTTTCTTATTTTCAAAAATTTTAAAAAGTTATTGAGTGCTACATGTTAGTGCTATAGATATAAACTCAGCAATTGAATTGGTAACATTGAGATCAAAACCTCAACTTGTATTAATGACATTGTTTGGTTGCTTGAAAGATATCGTTTATGATAGTAGTATTAGGTTTTTTTTTTTTTTTTTTCATTATTGATTAGAAAATTATTAAACCAACTATAACTACAAAATTTGGTAATTCTCATATAGTTATGGTAGTTAAATCAATTAATCAAAAAATTCATAGAAATCGCAAATTAAGAAAAATATAAGTAACGTCATTCCATTAAAGTATTTTGATACACAAATAAGATGCACAAAGTCGATGATATCATCTATCTAGTTTCCAAATATCATATACTTTTAGAACTACATGACTCTTTTATTTCATTAATAGAATCCTGACCAACAACGTTATAGCTTGGTTAATACCATCCAATCCTGCAAAACAAAAGGAAAAACACAAGGAGTCAGGAGAACTATCTTCATCGAACTTAGCACACACAAAAGGAGAAACAATTTTTACTAGAATGAGCATATATATATCAACATTATTTCTATTATGTAACATACTGTTTAAATATAGAATAATATACTACATCAATTTATTAAAGACTTGTTAGGGAAACAAGATATACGTACTTTGAGCAGTCGATGTCTGCTGTGATGGGGAATGGAAGTGACACCCCACATAATTTAGGAAGAGCCCCAGCATTTTTAGTATCAACCTTAAAAGATCCTGCTGCTTTCTTCAAGCATTCACAGAGTGCTTGGAGATCTGGTTTGGTCGTGGCCATGGCCTTCTCATTTGCCACGGCCACACAACACAGTGGGGAGGGCTTGTCTGCCCCTTGAGCCAAGAATGGCAAGCAAGGTGCCAATGTGATTACAGCCCTTGGGCATGATATCAATGCTTGTACATAATTTGCAGTACTTACTACCATAACCACAATAGTAGCCAAAGCTAGAATAGACTTAGCCACCATCATTTTCTTCTCCGATCACTTAATGAACAAAATATTAACTGTTATAAAATTAAAAAGAATTCAATTTGCTTTAGTGGAGAAGAATGTGGGACTTCGGTTGTACTTATAGCAAAAATTCTTGGGTAAAGCCTTGGCCACGTTTGGCATGTGGATTGAATTAGATTAGATTGGATTAGAATAAATTGGATTGGATTGGGTTGACTTTGAAAAATATTGTCCCATGTTTGGTAGAACTTGTGATTGGATTAAAATTATATCATATTTTATTTGATGTAGGATTGGAATAAAATTAATTTTCATATTTTATAATTTATTGAAAATTAATTTTTTTTAAATGGAAAAAAAAATTAAGTGGAGAGGGAATTTTCATTCCTAAACCCATTAAATTCCTCCATTTTGGTTGGAAATCAACATTTCCATGAGAGAAGGATCTTAGAGACTTTGGGCTTGAGTTTAGAATCCCATCCATTTCTCTTCAAATATGGGATTTGAGAGATTGAGCTATTTTGAATCTCGTACCCAACTCAAATCCCATGATCTAAGCATAGCCAAGAGTTTAATATGCATTTGACAACCCTTTGATCACATGCTATTAACTAATGGAAAAGTATTTAAAGTTTTATTATCATTAATTATATGCTTTTATTTTACTGAAATTAGGCAATTGTAATAAAGCTTCAACCCGCTTGGGTTTATATATTATCTATTTTATCGTCTTTCTAACAATATATATATGGGGCAAGATCGGGGGCACAAATTTTGACACAATTTTTTAATCATTGGATTTAAAGTAATGAATGGTGTAGATTAGTTATTAATTTTGAATTTGTATACTTCACTTTATTTTATCTCTAACTTTTATTCAAATAAAAAAACTATTAATTCAATTTTCTTTTAATCTTTTTTTGATAAGACTATTTTCAAGCAAGCAGTTTGATAGAAGAAGAAGCAAAGAATGGTGAAGGAGAAGATTTAAATTTATTCAGCATAAGGAAAACATTACATCTCCCAAAGGTGTTTTTAAATAACCATGATTCAACAACCTCTAAAAACTAGGAAAGCAATTAGGATTGCCTCACCGAAATATGTGTAACATCCAGCTGTTATTCTGATGCCATTATTTAAGATAACAAATAACCAACAGTGACTACTAACAAACCAATATTGACTAACTAACAAAGATGTAACACTTGGATTGACTAAGTCCAATATCTAGCTTCCACTCTGCATGCCAACACACGTTGAGAAGAAACAGTGAAACAGTTATGGCCCATTACTCACGCCAAGTGCCGCCAAATGCTGGACCGTAACATTTTTTTTCATGCAGTTAACCAAATCATGCAAACAATATATGATTTAAAGCTCTCAACATGAACTTTCAATTAAGATCTATATTACATATGTTTAAACAAACATATTAATTAAAATTTCCCAAAATAAAAAAATCAATTGAAAAATAAATAAAAAAAGAAACAGAGAATAGAAAAGAACATAAATAAAGAGAGAAAAAATGGTGCACATGCAATAACCTAGTGTAACACAGCTCTCCAACAACTTTCCTCTTCTAAAAAAAAAAAAATGATTTGCATCATTCATTACCTTTCAATCCAACGGTTGAAAAATCATGTCAAAACTTGTGTCAAAATTTTTGTCTTCCAATCTTGTCCCTATATATATATAAAACAAACTTAGTATAATTATAGTGGGTCCAAACTTTAATATAATTGCTTATAAAAATGTGAATATTAAATTACTAAGGGGCATGTTTGCGGTGGTTTTTTAAAACCATTTTTAAGCTATTTGAGCCCAAAAACTATTTCAAAAACTATTTGAATGAAAATTTAAAATGGGCTTTTATCATTCAAAAATCCTTTGGAAGGAAGTCAGCCCTTGTGGCTTTTGAAAAAAAGCTTATACCTCTCTTATTCCAATGTCAGAAGCCTAAAATAAAAGGTATCCTAAGCAGACCTTAGAATATATATAGAGATATATATATATATATATATATCCAAATTTTCCTTGATATTACAAGTATGTGCTAGTATATGGTATGGAGTCGTTTAACTAAGTCTGAAAAATTATAAAGGGCACTTTTATTCGTATAAAACTTTCAAATTTATCTTTCAAAAGACTTTCATATACTTACACATAAAAAGAGGCTGGTAACAAAAGTGACTAGCCATATAACAACAGATTTGTATTTACTAACAAAAACTTCAAATTATTCTAACATATACTGCCACAAAGACTTTTTCGCTCAGAGAACTCTAGTATTCCAAAGTTTACCTCTGCACAAAGAAATATACAGTACAAGAACTTGAATTTAAAAAAAAAGAAAAGAAAAATTAATCTCGTAAGTACAATTATACAATTACAAGGAAGTCGAATGCTTATGTAATTAACATATAAATAAGAGAGAAGACCTAGGAGAGAGTAGAAAAACTTTAAATGAAGATTAATTTAGGAATGTAACATGTTGGACCATACACTTATATAGTAAAATTATGTTGAATTATAGATTAGTGAATGATATGATACATACATTACGACATTGCCAAATATTTAATATAGAAAGACATCCAATAATATCTATGGTCTTGCAGTCCATGACAGTCATGCCGCATTCTGGAGGAAGTTTATTAGCTTTCTTCTCATCAACACTCCAGTCTGCTGGACCCTTCTTGAAGCACTCACACATTGCTGCGGTATTAGCTGGTGTGGTGCACCTATCATGCGTTTTTTTCAGGCCAGCACAACATATAGAAACTGGCTTGGGTGCTTTCCCCAACACGAATGTTTTGCATCGTGTCAACAGTGTCAGGGGCTGTAGTGCCTCACATCACATAATTATTTTGGTCCAACACTGTTAATACATGGTTCGGCAAAAAATTAAGAAAGAAGTTTTGAAAAGTGCATTATACTTTATTAAATGCATAGTGCATTGAGGCATTTGATGCCACCAACATACTCGATTCTCTCATGTTTGAGAAAATGAAGCCCCTCGTTTTCTGTTTCTTATTTTTCAAAAATTTTAAAAGTTATTGAGTGCTACATGTTAGTGCTATAGATATAAACTCAACAATTGAATTGGTAACATTATGATCAAAACCTCAATTTGTATTAATGAAGTTGTCTGGTTGCTTGAAAGATATCGTGTTTATAATAGTAGTATTATATATATATATTTTATTTTAATTGATTAGAAAATTATTAAACCAATTATAACTACAGAATTTGGTAATTCTCATATAGTTATGACAGTTAAATCAATTGATCAAAAAATTCATAGAAATTGCAAATTAAGAAAAATATAAGTAACGTCATTCAATTAAAGTATTTTGATATACAAATAAGATGCACAAAGTCGATGATATCATCTATCTAGTTTCCAAATATCATATACTTTTAGAACTACATGACTCTTTTATTTCATTAATAGAATCCTGACCAACAACGTTATAGCTTGGTTAATACCATCCAATCCTGCAAAACAAAAAGAAAAACACAAGGAGTCAGGAGAACTATCTTCATCGAACTTAGCACACACAAAAGGAGAAACAATTTTTACTAGAATGAACATATATATCAACATTATTTCTATTATTTGACATATTGTTGAAATATAGAATAATGCACTATATCAATTTATTAAAGACTTGCTAGGGAAAAAAGATATACGTACTTAGAGCAGTCGATATCTGTCGTGATGGGGAATGGAAGTGACACCCCACATAATTTAGGAAGAGCACCAGCATTTTTAGTATCAACCTTAAAAGATCCTGCTGCTTTCTTCAAGCATTCACAGAGTGTTTGGAGATCTGGCTTGGTCGTGGCCATGGCCTTCTCATTTGCCACGGCCACACAACATAGTGGGGAGGGCTTGTCTGCCCCCTTAGCCAAGAATGGCAAGCAAGGCGCCAATGTGATTACAGCCTTTGGGCATGATATTAATGCTTGCACATAATTTGTAGCATTTACTACCATAACCACAATGGCAACCAAAGATAGAATTGACTTAGCCATCATCATTTTCTTCAAAATTTCAATAATGATCACTAAATGAACTAAATATTAACTACTATAAAATTGAAAACAATTCAGCTTGCTTTAGTGGTGAAGAATGTGGGATTTCGGTTGTATTTATAGCAAAAATTCTTGGATAGAGTCTTGGCTATGTTTGACACATAGGATTAGATTGAGTTAGATTAGATTGGATTGGAATGAAGTAGATTGGATTGGTTTGAATTGAAAAATACTATCTCTCGTTTGGTAAAACTTGGGACCGTATTAAAATTATACTATATTATATTCGTTATAGTTTGGGATTCGATTAGAATAAAGTTAATGTAAATATTTTATAATATACTTAAATTTAATTTTTAAAAAATACTTTAAAATTTTTAAATTATAAAATTAGGTGGAGATCGAATGTTCTCTCGCAAACCTATCAAAATTCCATCATTTTGGTTTGGGAATGAGCATTCCTATGAGAGAAGGATTCGAAGGAATTTGGGTTTGGGTTTAGAATCCTATCCATTGCTCTCCATATATGAAATGTTCATTATCAAACCTATCAAATCCCACCACTTTGGGATATGGATCATGTATATAAAATTTCAAGATTGAAGAAGAATTATTGATAGATTATCTAAGATGTAGATATGGGTAATGCATTCAATTTTCAGAAACCTTAATTAGTGTATATATATGTATTTTCTCTTTTTGATGATACATTAAGAGGGGTGTATTCAACTTAAGATTTCATTGAAATTTAAATGATTTTAAAAGTTTAGATGTATAAAATGCCGATTTGAATGAATTCCATTGAAATCTAGGTATATTTAATTCAGATTTATATAAAATTTATTAAAATCTAAGTATATTAAATTCATATTTATATAGAATTTAATAAAATCTAGGTTTTTTTTTTTTTTTTTTTTAAGTTACTGACTTCATAGATTTCATTTAAGTGATGAATTTGGATGGAGTTTAAAATGATTTTTATGAAGAAAAAAGTTTGTAACAAATCTTACAATTTTCCCTCTAGATTAAATAAATTTCTAAAGAATTATAATAAAATCAATATGGAGTCTATAAAATCTATGAATTTCACCATTATTTAAATAATAATAATAATAATAATTCATCAAACTCTAATAAACTCTAGATTGAATACATCAGTCACATATTTTAAATTTTGGCATTAGAGGCATTGCATAGTTTGATTTTAGGAATTAGCAAACATTTTGAAAATTAGATGCATTTCTTGAATTGGCATACTTCGACTTTGAGAAGAGATTTCACATTACATGGAATCTGAAAACTAGATGTATCAAATGGGCAGTTTGGGCCTTAAATTTTTGGCTTGTGTCCTTATTGCAGGATACCTTTAACATGACACTACCCTCTAATCAGACTCTCATACTAAGACTTTGAACACAAACTTAGGCTCAATTTGAGGATCAATTGTAGATCGAGCTTGAGCCATGTGGCCTATTTGACAACTCTAAATAGAGAATTAATGTTAGGTTTTCCAAAAATTTTGTTCACATCCATGTCTAAATGATATGACATGTGAGTTGTCAAAATTTTATTAATTATTATATTATCTCATGATTTATAAAATTTTGATAACTCACATACCACATCATTTGGGTATAGATTTTGGTAAAATTTTTGAGAAGCCTAGCATTATTTATAAAGAAATTAATTGACAATTAATAATATTATTTAAATAAAATACAACATCAAATTCCACTAATACACAATTTTTTTTATTATCGTCAATGTTGTAGCCACTCTAACCTAAAACATTATTAAATCAAATGAAGATTATTTACTATAATAGCCTATAAAACATAACAACATTCCATTAATATAAGTCAACATACATATCGAACCGATTTTTAACTTTACAATGGCACAAAAGTAGCTAGCTTTTCACAAGCAATGCAACCACAATAATATCGTAGGAATATAACATTTTTTCACTCAACTAATGTGGTTATTATATATTGACATTGTCATATCAATATTAATTTAAGAGTAATGTTGTAGCGCCCTCTCCCAAGTTGTACTGTATCTATGTAGGGGATGATAAGATAAATTTTATTTATAAATAATAAAAAGGATTTTTAGAGTATTTGGAAGTGCAATTTAATTTTTATAGAGTTTCTAGGATGTTTGGGAGAAAGATTAAATATTAAAAGTTGAGGGTAAAATGGTAAAAATAAAAGATTTTATAAAGAATGGCAAAATTATAAATATGAGGAAAAGACGAGGAAAAGACAAGGACATTAGGAAAAAATGAAGAATTCTCTAGAATCTAGTAAAAGCGTAATTTTAAAGAAGTCCAAGGGTGAAATCAAGCTTAACCCACGCCTATAAATATAAGTGTGTGGTGGGTATATCAGCAGAAAAAATTTGGAAAAGAAAGAGAAGCTATTGTCGGCAGAAGCAAGAGGGCAGATCTGCAATTGTGTTGAGCTGATTTCTTTTATTTTTGAGGAGGATCAAGCTATTTAAAGGAGAAGAACATATTTAAGGAGCAGATCTGGTAAGATTCAAGTAATAAGAATGAGTTTTTATGATTTTATGTTGGTGAAAAGCTGTCGAGTAACAGCTTATGGGTTTGTAAACATTTAACGAGATTCTTGGTGTATAGATCTGGTGGACTGAAGTTGTAAGTGAGAGAGAAAGAAAGGCAAAAGGCCGAGTAAGGGTCTGGTAAGTGAAATAGTTGAGAATGATGTCAAATTGTGGTAGTTTGATTTTGATTTGGGATGATTCAGTTTGTGTCGTTGAACCTGATGAGGTCGCGACCTGAGATTTTGGCAAACTGATGATATGTTGATTTATTTAGTATGTGTGAAATGAGGTCGAGATGTATTTATGGTAATGTGAAATGTAAGTCTGAAGAAATGAGTGTTAGGAGTAGGCATATTTGAGTCAGGGCAGGAGCTTGCGAGGTGTGAGCTGGAAGAGGACCCTTAATGCATTTAGCTGGATAAGATGGTCGACCAGGAGCAAGTTGGGCTATGCCTGTTGCTCTCCACATCGCCTGTCTAGACTAGGCTTGGAGTGCGAGCTCGCAAAAGGAAGCTCATAAGGGATGCCTGATTGAGCTGGCCTAAGGCTGTAGCTCGTAAGGGCGAGCTAAGAGGTATGAGAAGTGACCTGAGCTAGAAAAAGATCTCAGCTCGCTAAGGAAGTGAGTTGAGCGAGCTCGCTAAAGGCGGATGCCCTTGGTTCGAGCTATGCTGAGCAAGACAAGAGCTCGCTGAGGGGCGAGCTGAGGTGCGAGCTCGCAGCTCGAGCTGGACTGACAGTATTGCAGTCCTTAGTAGCTCATATGAATTAGGAGTTAGAGATAATAATTTAGCTAGCTAAGTGAAGGTCTCATTTGTGAATAAGTGTAGGTGACAACGAGCTGAGAGGAAGTTGTTGAGGAGGTCGCGAAAGCATTTGCGCAAGTAAATAGGACAACAAGCAGTGAGTGTGAAAAGATTTTTCTTATGTTAAATGCTTTTCAGATTTTTCTGCATTTATTATATAAATTCTCATAAATTATTTTAGCCCATCAACAGTTTATGTTTAGCATGAAAATTAGCTTATTTAAAATATAGAGAGTAATAAAAAAAAAAGAGTAAAGATTTTCAAGGACAAGTGGAACGACCCAAGCTTATTAGTAGACAGACCTTCTAGCATTAGACCCGTCGGTATATCCCACAGTGTAGGGCAAGTATTGGGGGGGTTAGTCCTGCTAACATCGGAGGGATAGAGTCCGTCATGTCTGTTGAGTCGCCTTCTACACCATGGGGTATTGTCTCGCTTACGATGTGTGCGATGTTAGTTCTGCCACGCAATAGCGGGGTATCTTTGTAGCTTTGTCACGATGTGCGATGATAGCTATTCTGCCACGTGACCCCCACACTGAGCGGAGCTGGTTTACCCGTTCATGTGGTTGTAGCTTTCCTTGGGTTCTCCATTAGTATAGATTTTAGTAAGAGCAGCATACCATTGAAAAACAGGTTTCAGAAAGAAATTATTTTAGAAAAAACTTTTGAATTCCTAAAGAAAATTTATAAAACTCAAATTTTGAAAAAATAAATCATTTTTAAAGAAAATATATTCAGGAGGTATTTTATAAAACTTAGCTTAATCAAAACCTCGCACTCACTAGGCTTTATAGCTTACAATTATTTTTGGTTCTATGTTACAAAACCTCCCAGGTGCAAGAACAAGGAATTAGGGTACCAGTCCATCGCGATCAGGTTAGGTGGGTCAGATGACAGATGACGCTGCATCATTTCTTCTATGAACACTGTGCTTCTAATGTTATTTTTAATTATGTTATCGTGCATATTTTAGAATTTGAATAATATTTTGTAGAATTTTTATATAACCATGTCGACATGCCTATTTTAGATCTTTGTATATTCATGATAATGTTTTAAATCACAACATGATTGGTAGAGATGTTGAGAAGAAATTTTAAGATAGATGGTTTTCTTGTTTAGCAAAGTTACTTATTGATACGGGTTCGCTTCACGACATCCTTTTGGGTTTTAATAGCTAGACTTCAAAAGGGTCTCGTGGGTGTCTAGCAGGACCACCGAGTTCATTAGAGGGAATCCGGGTCGGGTCTTATCAAATGTTACATTACACAAAATTTTACTCAAATTTATTGCACAAATTATGTGACAAGTCTGTGTGTAACCATCACATCATCAATACATTATCTTATAATTAAGTGATTATTACACTTTGTCTTACCATATCATTCGGTTAAAAAATTTAGAAAAGCTTTTAGGAAGTGTAGCATTATTCTTAAGAGTTTGACTATCTTATTTAACTAGTAACATTATCCATCAATTATATCCCTTGGATTGGTTGTAAGGGTAGTTATTGAAACCAATCTAAGAGCTATAATTGATGAGTAATGTTACTTATTAAGTAAGGTAGCTAAACCCTATTCTTAATTCAATAGAATAAATTTACTTGTTAGAGAAGCCTGTGGAATTATAGGGATGAATTATATATCTAGAAGAATCAATTTAGATTAGTGTCTCATTTTGCAGATATGATATTTAATGTGTTGATAACTCTTAAAGAAAAGTTGAGTAATGGTATAATTTAACATGTCAAATTATTTTGCAATATATGTAGAAGTATCAATTTAGATTAGCATCTCATTTTGCAGATATGGTATTTAATGTGTAATGGTATAATTTAACATGTCAAATTATTTTGCAATATATCTAGAAGTATCAATTTAGATTAGCGTCTCATTTTGCAGATATGGTATTTAATGTGTAGATAACTCTTAAAAGAAAAATTGAGTAATGGTATAATTTAACTTGTCAAATTATTTTGCAATTAACATATCATCACATAATTATTATAATTGTTATAAATCATCTTAATACATATACGTGGATCCAATGTGGGTCTAGGTGGGGCACGGTAATAATAAAAAAAAATGATATATTATATTTATTTTTAAAATTAAAAACTTAATATATATTGAATTGTTTTTAATTTTTATTTTTTTTTCGTATGTATTAATTTTTATTCTTTATGTTGTCCATATAATAATATAGTTGTATTTTTATAAGACAAATTAGTGAATTCTTAATTTTCTATTAAATTATTACACTTTACTATTACATTCTTTTTAATTTTTGTTTTATAAATTGTAATATTTTTTTTTACTTAACCAACTTCTAATTTGTGTACTTTCCTATCTAAATTTGTAAGATCAAAATTACCAATAGAGTAGGATGTTTAATTATTTTTTTATCTTTCATTTTGTTTGTTGTTTATTTTATTATTTTATTAATTTGTTTTTTAAAATATTTTAATTACAATTAAAGTATAATTTTATCCAAATTCATTTATTAGATGTGTTATTTTGATTTGATATAAACTCTCTCATAAAATCATATCTATGCTATGATATTAGTTTTTCAAAATTATAATTATATTTGTAATAAATAATAACATTATCGAACTTAATAGTGATATAATTAATTCATTCATTTCAAATTCACATCTACTTATAGCTCAAATGATTAGTGTACTTCTCGCTCACATTTATGATAAATGCTTAAGACTCATCATGTGAATTTACTTCAAATTCACATCCATTTATAGTTTAAATGATTAGTGCGCTTTTAATTTATATTTGTGATAGGGGTTTAAGTCTCATCACATACATTTACAAGCATGTGTGAAGATTTTTCGATTTATTGTGGGAGTCTCAAAATACTTTGTGCAATAATTTTCGGATCGTATGTGATAGGACCCGAACCAGACTATCTCTAATCTTTTATTTGGAGGGTCCCACCAAGCACTCCAACAGACTTCTCTTAACCCGACTTGTCGAATTGGAGAGATCTGGAGCGAACCCCTTAATTTTGCCCGATTCCTTAATTCAATTTAAATGTATTTTTTATTTGTAAACAATTTGGGTGGGTGTAAATTTTTCAAAATTCGATTTATAACAATTTTTACATAAATTTCGGCAGCATAACAGTTGCATTTTTAAGGTTTCCAAAATTTACCTGTATAAAAGGAAACACTTCGAACTATTTTCAATCACCACCCAACTTCTTTTTGTTCACAACCATGCATATACTTGATTCATTTCACAAACCAACATTTCTATCATTTTCGTAATGCAATCTAGATTATCAAACATTTGGAGATGGATATAAATCATATGCAAGTATAAAAAATATATGTATATGCATATATCATATCATTGGTTTACAATTATTCGAATATCCTTATTCCAACCATACAATTACTTAGTTATATTATTTACAATTACAAAATATATTTGTTCAGTTGATGTAATCGTCAAATTCCCTACCTAAATTGTTCAATGACGATTCTCTTGAAGCAAAAACCACCTACTAAGATACCTAGTAGAATATACACGCTACACAAAAGCAAGAGCGTTAGTTCATTAAATAAGGAAATATAAGGTATAAATACATGGTGATTCATAAACTTAATTAAATATCCAAATCTTTGGTTTAGAAAATCTTTCTTTCTAAAACATCATGTATACCCTTAATGTACTCTAACCATCACGTGGCGATTTCCAACTGACACCAACCGTGAAGCTGTTGAGATATTTTGACCACTACGAGCGGAATTTACTGCATCGCCAATATAGTGCGAGACGATATCAAATCTGAGCGACTACAATGTGGAATTTTCTACATCATCATTCTAGTGCTATGTATGAACTATAACTCTAGGCAACTACGAGCGAAATTTTCTGCATCGCAACGTAGCAATAATCTATATATTAACTATGTGCGGAATTTTCTGCATTGCAACATAGCGCTAGATATTCTGAAAACTGAGCAACTACGGACAGAATTTTCTGCATCGTCTCATAGTGCTAAATCTCATATAAACCAAGGGTATATACATGATTTTTTAAAACTTTTTTCTATTATGTACATTTAGCACGAAAATCGATTTCCTTCCAAATCCAAATCTTTACTCGAATATTTTCAAAACCACTTATTTTTAAAAACTCTTTTTAAGATCCGATGTAGGGATCATTTTTGAAGTTTTAATTCATCATTGTTAAAAAGAATTGAAACTACGTAATTCATAATTGAAACTTTAGATCAAGGAAATTGTAAGTGATAGGACACTTACCTCACCAAATGAGCTATACTCGTCAACAAGCCTCCCATGCTCCGCTGGCCTGCTCGTCACCTGCACGACATATTCTTACTTAAAATAGACCATAATGTGCTACATAAAACCACACACATTGCTTTTAACATTAAAAGCCCCTTACAATGCCCTTTTTGACTACACTTATCTTTTCCAAGTTCTAACTCAACCGAGACTTTCTAATTACGATTTCTTTGTAAAAGTTTAACTTTTATACCCCTAGAAACATCCCCACGCAGTCTGTATAATTTTCAGAGGCTCTGAAAAAAAAGTCAAAATTTTTTGACCCCTAAAATAGAATACTGTTCACAGCCCATTCCGGGCTGTTTCACTTCCGTTTTCGTTTAGATCATCTCCTTATCTCTCACTTAGGTCCCTTGTAAAACGGTTTCGAAAAATTCTAAGTATCGAGGGGTGAAACCTATGAAAAACATTTATTTTTTAATACTTTTTATGCATATTTTGGATTACATATGCAATGATGTTATTTCTTTCATGTCTAAGGTTCTTTTACTTAATTATGATCAAATACATTGATTTCATGCATCAAAGAATGCATTTTCACTCTCAACTCATCTTTACGCTTACATAGGTACACTATTTAAGCTATAACTTCCTAAATTTTTATCCAACCCTTTTCCTTCAAATTTCTATGGTTTGCTAGGACATTTATACATGTTTTGAGGTCTAAAACAACCCTAATTAAGCTCAAATAGTGCAGGTCTCTATAACCCCTTCAATTGCCTATTCTTTCACTCTACTATCACTTTATTCTTTACTAGTTTGTATGTTATTCATACACCCATGTACATCCATTTTAATTGCCTTAATTCCTACTCCCTCATGCATGTTTGTAGGAGCCTAAATACATCAATAACACCAATAAAAAACACATGCATAAGCTACTGCCCTTCATCAAGTCGAAATGCACAAACAATCCAATCTAGTTTCTTTTTCAATTCTAACTTTCTATATGTTTTTTTAACTTTAATTATGCAGGATTTAGAGTCAAGGAGGTTAAAACACAATAGCATTCACATATTCTCCCTTTGGCCGTGATATACACACATGCACCATATGTTGATCTCTTCAATTTTTCAAGTTATACTTTTTTCAAACATTTCATCAAACAAGTCTTATACAACATATTTAACCCTCCACTAGATTAAATCACAAGTTGGGGTTTCTACCACATAAACCCTAACCTCTATTTTTATGCATGGTCTCTTGCATTTCACTTTCCTTTTTAACTTCTTATGGTTCTACTATTGATTTAGACAAAAACCTACATCAATTTACATCAAAACTAATCCAATTAACCAACACAAACATAGACTCAACTATCACTATTTCTAGACAAAGTCATGAAAACCTTACCTTATTTTTGCTTAAAGTTTGTTATCCTTGCTTTAATCTACTAAGAATCTTGATTGGAAGCTTGAAGAATGGTTGGACTTGGCTTGGATCTCTTCTCTTTTTCTTTCCCTTGTTGTCGTGCACCCCTCTTAACTCTCTCTCAATTTCTTTTTGAAATTTCTCTAAGTGTTGGAAGACAACACTTCTATATATAGGCTTGCATTTATATAAGTGCCCTTAAAGTTTGTTAGTTATTTACATATTATGCCATTATATGAAATTTGACTAAATGGTCTTTCAACTATGCATTGGTTTTACATCTTCCTCACTACTTTTATTAATTTGCACAATTCATGCAATTAATTTATTCTATTCACTTTTATATAATAGTTATTTAATTTATCATTGACCAATTTGCCTTTCTTTGATATTAATCTTTTTATTTGTAGAAAAAGACTATTTTATCCTTTGTTGGATTTTCTTATTATAAGTATTGACCATTTCTATATTCTAACTTCTAATACTAGGGAATGAAATATCAAGAATAGGGATTTACAGTATGTATAGTATTTAAGCTCGGTAAGTTTTAACATATTTTCGGTAAGATTAATATAATATATATAAGTTTGATATGTACTAGTATGTCAATTAATAATATTTACATCATAGTAGGATTTTAATATTATTGTATATATTATGTTTCACTAGTGCCTTATATCATATAAATTTTTTGGTTTGTCACTGTTAATACATTGTTGGGCAAAATTTTTGATGACATTTTGGAAAGTGGATTATACTTTATTAAATGTATAGTGCATTGAGGCGTTTGATATGCCACCCACATACTCGATTTGCTCATATTAGAAAATGAAGCTCCTTGTCTTTTGTTTCTTATTTTTCAAAAAATTTTAATAGTTATTGAGTGCGACATGTTAATGCTATAGATATAAACTCAACAAATGAACTGGTAACATCGGTATTAAAACTTCAATTTGTATTGATGAAGTTGTCTAGTTGCTCAAAAGATATCATGTTTATAATAGTATTTGATAGGCCCCTCTCCTTACTAGATCTGCTAGCCGCCTAATGGTAGTCCTCCAACGAATATCTGATCAAACTAGAAAGCTTCCGTGAAGCTACGCCGTTTACTTTTAAAACTTTCCTAAATTTTTT
>CM034469.1:4968538-4987164 GCA_019925255.1 Litchi chinensis
TTTTTTAAATTGTCTCAAGCCCAATACACATTGGTTGGCCCAATTCCAAAGACTTACAACAGCCCCTTGATAAAATTGTTTAAATGGTCTCCTCCTATAGCCAGTTGACAGCATTCCACTCCACATTCACAAAACAAAATCTCCTGGCTTCTAACGTGAATTTCACTATAGTCCATGCATATCCTTCACTTCCTCTATAGTATTTTTGTTGTGCAGTGCAGCTGAGCCCCACACCACGCCTATTTGCTTTGATCCATTGACTTTGATTGCTCAATGTCATTGACTTCTTGGTTTTGCCCCTAATTTTTTGTGATTCTACTTCCAATCCATTTCAATTTCCTATTTTTTTTTTTTTTTTTCACCTTGAACATATAGTGAAAACAAGCAAAAGATAACTTTTGTTGACTCCATTCTTCATATTTTCCATATTATGTATGTATTGTAGAGAAATATAAAATCAACTGCATTCATAGTAGAATTGATACCATCCAAAGTAAAAAAGGGAAAATAAATTGATACCATCTTAAACATTTTTATTAGAGACTTTGATGTGATTATTAGAATCATAACATAACAGTAAAATTATTATAATTCTAATAATTATTTTTTTAAATATTGTACAATCTTAACAAAATCACTACATTCAACCTAAAATATTTTCCTTCACCAGCTTCTATGATAAAATTTAATTTAGTTTCCTATATATACTTTTGTTTAAAAGGTCCTTCCATAAATATTTTTATGTTTTCTGAACATTGCCTAGTATTAAATTAGTGAAACATGAGCTCATAGTTAGAATCAGATATGAATCTGAACTTTCGGATCCTGCACTTGAAAATGACTATAATCTCACCTATGCCTTTTTGGAACCGATTTCCTCTGAAAAACAACAATGTCTTACGATTTTCAACACCAATGGGTCCCTTACACGCCATGATCCGATACAAGTATGGGATCAAAACATCCTTGATTAGATAGCCCGACCTGGATCCGAAACCAGCAACACCCCATGTCGGATCCTGTCCATTACCCGAGTCATGGCATACGGGTTTTGCACCGCAAACACGTGGTCCCACCCCCGGTTCCTCCGCCAATAATACTGCTCCTCTAGCCATTCCACTAGCTTCTATGATAAAATTTAATTTAGTTTCCTATATATACTTTTGTTTAAAAGGTCCTTCCATAAATATTTTTATGTTTTCTGAACGTTACCTAGTGTTAAATTAGTGAAACATGAGCTCATAGTTAGAATCGATCAGATATGAATCTGAACTTTCGGATCCTGCACTTGAAAATGACTATAATCTCACCTATGCCTTTTTGGAACCGATTTCCTCTGAAAAACAACAATGTCTTACGATTTTCAACACCAATGGGTCCCTTACACGCCATGATCCGATACTTGAAACAAGAATTATTTAAATTACAAAATGATGAAAACCTTCTTAGTTATTTTAATTCATTTTAAATTAGATATTTTATTTATTTTAGCATTAGAATTTCATTTAATTTAGGATTATTTACATACATTATTTTAATTAATATTTCTCTTCTTGTTAATTTTGAATTTGTTGCCGTTTGAGATTTTATTTTCTAAGGAAGTCATGTTTCCTAAATAAGTTAAAATTAGTAAACTATAAAATTAGTTAGCTATAAATAGGAGATTAGTTTTTCTTTAAAAAAAAAAGGAGATTAGTTTAAAATTGTTGTATGCTATGTCTTTTGGGCTTTGAAGAATTGGTACAATTCAAGTTTTTTTGTGAAGCAAATATCTTGTGTTTTTAGCTTTTATGAGTGACAAGATTATAATAGCTTGGATTAGAATTTAAGTCAATTCGTTGATTTAATTTTAAATTATTTTGGCTTTTTCAAGAATTCGTGCTTAGATTTGCTTGGGTTAGAGTTAGGTCAATCCTAATCCAATTTTAAATTATCAATTTATCTAATTATGTGAGTTAATTGATTTAATATCTATTCTATCGTGTGATGTGATTCAAACGAATAGGGTTTGTTGTTGAATCTAAAGTTAGGTCCTCAACAAAATATTAGATGTGATAACAAAATTTTAGCTAACATTAAGAATTTCAAATAAATTGAATTATGAAATATAATTTCAAATTTAGATCATTGAAATAAATTTACAAGATTTATTTGAAAAAAAAAAATAACATTATTATTTTACTTAAGTTTATTGTTACTATTATTCTTAATATTACTATTAATTAATTAAAAATAATAATAACTGGTGCATTTTGTCTTTGTGTAGTATGTAACCAAAACTAATCAAGGGTGCATTTCATTTTTTCTTTTCTTTTTTTTTTTTCAATCATCGTAATAGAAAAAAAAAATTTTTTAAACTAAACCAAAAAGACATTTCAAAGAATATAGGTCTAACAAATTTAAGATTATATTTATATATATACACATACATACATATATATATATATATATAAGGTGTCGCTCCTAGCCTGTTTGCTTCTCTCGTATTGCTTGTCTCTTTCTCAATCGGGGAAAAAGAAGCAAAACAAATTCTAAGGTGGTGTTTTGAACCATTTTTAAAAATGATTTTTTATTTTTAAAAATATGAAAATAAAAAATTTTTAAAAAATGTGTTTGGATGTATGTTTTGTAATATATATTTTCGAAAAACCAAAACAACATTTTTCTTAATTATAACTAAAAAGTAAAAAAAGAAAAAACAATTTTTTTATGTTTTTTCAATCATTTTTAAAACATATTTTTGAAACAAGCAACTATTTCTTCCTTTAAACAATTATTTTGCTCATTTTCAAAAAAAAAAAAATAAAAAACAAACAAACACTTTAATCATTTTCAATTTTCAAAAATAACTTTAAAGAAATTTAACTAAACACATTTTATTTTTAAAACCGTCATTTTAATATGTATATATGTATATTTTTTCCTTTTTAAAGATAATTCTTAAAAACATTATCTTAAAAACGATAACATTAGCGAAATTAGTCCACATTCTTTTTCACTTATTACTCCAAAACAAGTGGAAAGATTTTGGTGATTGAAATACAAAGTGGGGAAAAAATAAACGACTTAGTGTAATGCAACTGCGGCACAAGAAGATCTTCATGTTAATTTTGAGTTGTATATGCACCAACTATTAGGTAGATTCTCACTCCTTGAATTCCTTTCAAATTTGATTATTAAATCCTTCAAAATTTCCGCATATGTTTTTTTGAGTGATTTTATTGCAATAAGACCTTCACAAATATTGTATAAAATAATAAAAATAAATTCAATAGCTCTTGAAAAATTATTATTTAATTAAGTACACACCTATTTTGCCATTGTAACTCATTACGTGCATTAAGGCCACATTTGAGGTGCGGCATCGAATAGGATAGAATTGAGTAGAATTGGATGGGATTGAATTGGATTGAATTAATATTGTAATATGTTTGGTGCATCTGGAATTGGAATAGACTTGACTGAAATAAATAAATATAAGATTAGATTAAATTAATTTTTAAATAAAAATATGTTTAAACTATTTTTAAAATAATTTAAATTGATATACAATTATATACATTAAATATTATTTATTTTTGATTGATATTGACAATATTAACTTTTGAGATATTTTTATAAAAAGTTTTGTTAACTTATTGATTTAAATAAAGTTATATAAATTAGTTTTTTCAATAATAACTTTTGGATTAGTTGTAAATATGATTATTGAATAATCTTACAATAAATCCAATGGTAGTTATTAAAGACTCATATTAAGTAACTTTATTCAAACTTGTAAAGTAGTCAATTCTTTTAAAAATATATAATAAATTAATTTTTAAATAGGGTAAACATAAATAAAACTAAAAAATTAATTCTAAAGAACAATAAATTTCATTTCCAAATTAATATTAAAGTTATTAAACTCATAAAAATATTTTAAATGGATTAAAACACAATTACTATAATCAAGAACGGAGCTTCTTTGGGCTAGGCAAGCCTACCCTCGCCAATCTTTAAATTTTATTTTTTAAAAAATTAAAACTTAAAAACGAAGTATAATTGAATTTATTAAAATACCCTTTTATTTGCTTCTTTTCTTCAAACCAAATATATATTATTTTTTTAAATTATACTCAACTTTGAATTATAATTTACAATCTAGAGTACAAAAATTAATTATATATTGTATTATTTATTGAAAATTTTGTTGGTTGTAAAATATGATTAATAGTGAAAATAAGTATATTTATTTGTTTTAATTTTTGTTTTTCAAATTGCTTTGATAAGAAAAGAATGTGGAGCCATCATTGGCTCCGGAAAGGAGATTTCCTTTCCCTTCTTCGATTTGATGGAAATGGGATTTTCAATCTCATCTCATCCAACCAAAACCCACGTGTTAAATAAGCATTTAATACTAGAGAGAAAAAAAAAAGTGTATAACAAAGGAAAAAGCTACTTCCCAAAGAGTGGTTGTAGGGCATTTATTTTCCATGACAAACCTAATCAATTAAATTTGAACAACTTTTTGCATCATTTCATATAAATATTCCATCTAAAAAGATTTCTAAAGTTTGTGTACAACTGAAAAACATTAAAGGAACCAAAAAAAAAAGTTTTCTTTGCCATAAAATTTATACATGTTATTATTGTGACAACCCAATCTAACAATTATTTTTCCCCTCAAGAAATATAAGTGTTATGGGTGTTTTTGGGACTGCAAAAATAGGCTGGTAAAAGCCCAATAAACTGATCAAAAAGGTTGATCCAATAGACAAAGTCCAAAATTCAAGGAATCAGCTCTCAGTCCTCAGCTAACTAAGGCATCCAGCTTGCAGGATTCAGCTCCCAGCGAGCTAAGCATCCAGGTCGCAAGTCGCAGCTCGTTATGCATCCAGAACCCAACTGTCAGCTCTCATGCGAGCTAGGCATCTAGCCCTCAGACCTCAGCTCTCAGCCCTCAACTCTCAGCTTTCAGCTCTCAGGTTTCGTACCAGCGAGCTCCATGCTATTTCAGATCCCGAGGAGCAATTAATGCAGTATGACTATGACATAGCTGTTAGTAAATGTAATAAATGTTATGTCAGAGTAGTTGATTTCTTTACGTGTATATCACTCAAGTGTAATTCCTCTTCCTCTATAAATAGGAGGGGGAAATTCATTGTAAGGAGGGGTGACGATTTTCAGTATTACAGTCACTCAGAAAAAATATATTGAAAGTGACCCGTGGATGTAGGTACCATTGTCGAATCACGTAAAAAATCTCTATGCAATTTCTTGTTCTCTCTCTCTCTCTCTTTGTCTGGTTTGTTTGCTTTCTCTCTCATTGCAGGTATTGGGCTCGAGATCTCTGGTCGACCGTTTCCGGACGTTGACATATAAACGATTGGAATTTGAAACAATTTCTATCATAAAATCATCTCATTTCAAACTTTTTCAAATATATATATATATATATATATTAGAATAAAATTAACTTCAATTCATTTTTTGAATAAAATAAAATAATTTTAAATTAATTTCATAAAAATAAAATCACATTAAATTAAATTTTGAATAATATAAACATTTACATTATTTTTTAGAAAATAAATAAAATCATGAATACTAAACTTTAAATAAAATTTAATTTAATTTTTAATTAATATTAACAATATTATAATAAAATATATTAAATTAATTTTTAAATAAATTTAATATATATTTCTAAAATAATTATAGTTAATATTTAAATATGTATAATATTTTAAATAAAAAAGAAACTATATATATATATATATTAAGCCCTATGCTATGGGATTATTTTATCACGCAACTGAGTGTGGGTTTAATTAGTCCCACAACTATGGGACAAAATGAGACATGAGATTGGAATCCAATCTCATGTCTTCACCAAACCCCAAATTAGGTTGAAATCAAGCCAATTCTAGTCCAATATGGTGCTCCAAACATATCCTTAGGCCATGTTTGATATGCAAGATTGGAATAAAATTGATTAGATTAAATTAGAATGAAATAGATTGGATTAAATAATTATTATCCTATGTTTGATAAAATTTGAGATTTGATTAAAATTATACCATGTTATGTTTGATGTAGGTTAAGATTGGATTTGGATAAACTTAATTTAAATATTTTATAATATACTTGTCGACGTTGGAATTCAGTCGACGAGTAATCAATGCCCAATACCTGCAATCAATGTGAGAAAGCACAAATACCAAGGAAAGACAAAGACAGAAGCAGAGGATCAAACGGGAAACACCAAACTTTTACGTGGTTCAGCAATAATTGGCCTACGTCCACGACTGTCTGTCTCTTTAATTCTGCAGAGTGACAGTATATTATTGAATATTGTCCCCCTGTTACAATGATCTCGATCCCTATTTATAGGGAAAGAAGTGTTGCAATTCTGATTGTAGCAAAATTAGGAAGAGAATCCTGAATTAATTACATTCCCTAAACAATTGGGAAAAATAAGAAAAAGAATTATAAATTAATTATGCTTCCTAATATTTTTAGATAATATTAGGAAATTACTATATTTATCTCAAGATAATGTTGACTTGATTTTGAATTTGAATTGATCTCCATATCTGACGAGGGAATCATGGTTTGATTGGACAATTGCCATATTTGGAGAGAGAATCACGATTGAACTTGGTAACTGCCTGTTCTGGAAGATATGATGCTTATCACGTGTCTGAGCGAGCTGACGTGTCATGGTGATCCCAATCTCGAGCTCGCTGAGAGACGAGCTGCGCAGGCGGCGAGCTGCGACCTGGCTACACTCATGGGTCTGTTGATGCCAGCTGAAAATCTTGATGATCTTTGAGTCAATACTGGGCCTCGTCTGATGGGCTTTGACTACGCTGACCTCATTGGGCCTTCTTATCGGGTCTTAAATGGGCCTAAATTGGACTTTTACCAGCCCAACTACTGAGTCCGAAAAATATGCATAACATTAGCCCCCCAGCTTCTCAGTTTGCTTTAGCGAGCTGGGAGCTTGAATTGCTGGTAAAAGTTGGCTTCCTTGTCACGCTTACTTTTGTAACCGCCTTTGTGCTCTTTCAAATTCCACCTTTTCAGTTGCGACACGTGGCGATCATGCAGGTGGTAATTGAAGCGACGTCTGCATGTCCTTTTCACGTACATTTAATGCGCACGTCCTTCAACTGACGGCTGCATGATTTCCAAAGCCCCGTTCTGCGCTGCACCGTCAGATCTATGACGGTTACACTTTCCAAGGATCTAACGGTTGGGACTCACGCTTGCTTGTCTATATAAGTCATTGGCCCCTTTCCATTTTCTTCTTTCATCTGTCACTTTCTTCCAAAGCAAACAAGCGTTTCAAGCTTTCAAGCAACCAGGACCCACAATCCTTTCTCGAAATCATCAGCCTTTCTCGCCGTTTTTCATCTCGTCAACAGCTCAAGGTGAGGCTTCTTTTTCTTCAAAACTTTTTAGTTTTGGGTTCATCTTGCTCCATCACCATTGTTGTTCCTGCAATGATATATATGTATTTATTTATTTATTTTTAGATGTATTCAAGTGGAACTCGCAAGGGGATGATTCCAAGCAATGAAGCTCGTGAGCATGACAAAGCCCGAACTCATGCTATTCAGGGAAGAGAGGCTCGTGAAGCATTCGCTCGTCATCCCACATCGCTAAAACATCCTGAGGTGGAAGGACTTGTCAAGCAATTCCATATTCCCTTCGGTTGCCGTATACTGCTGCCTGATTCAAACAATCATGCATGCTATCCACCCAGGGGATTCATCGCTGTCAGCACCCAGCATCTCGAGCAGGGGTTACGGTTCCCCGTTCCACCGTTCTTGGTCGAATTTCTCAACAAAGTCAAGCTCGCGCCATTTCAACTGACTCCCAACTCTTATACGCAGTTGATCTCGCTGGCTGTAGCCTTTTTCAGGAATGGCCTTCATGCCCCTACACCGAGGATTATTCAGCAGTTTTACTCCTTCAAGGCCGTGTCTGCGGGAGATGGAGAGAAACCGGATGGCATCTATTATCTCACAGCTCGCCAGTCGCAATACAAAGACCTTTTGCCCAAAGGAGAAGCGAAAGGCAAATCCAACGTTGGGCCGTACAAGACGAGTTGGTTTTATATCTCGTGCCCATCTCTTGTAGATCTCCGAAACTTCAGCTTCGTCCTAAAACCAGGTACTCATAAGAAAATTTAAGCGAGCTGACTTTGTCTTGTACCTTCATTACTTATCATTTTTTGACCATTTGTTGTGCAGTGCTGAAGATGGACGAGTCTCCTCTTAACAGCGGGGAGGAACGAGCTCTTGACAAGCTCGCCAAATCGAACGACGCGGGCATCAGCAGCAGATTCGACGATGCTATCCTTAGAGCTTACAGGCTTGCTCCTTCTACGGACTCCCATCTTCTGCGAGCTGGGGAAGATATAGGCAAGATGAGTGACAGGCCTAGACTTCCTTCTGTTTTTGAGGTTTCTGTTCAGGATGCGTCTACTTCCCGACCTCCGCCAGCAGTCTCTTCATCGTCAGAGGATGCCATTCGCTCGGATAACATTCGCTCGCCTTCTCCACCTCGGAAGACTTCATCTCGAGGTGCTCCTGCTCGCACCTCGTCTAAAGCAAGATCATCTTCAGCTCGCACACCAAAGAAGGCGAAGCCGTCTTCAACCCGCACCCTTCAAAGGGTGCGTCTAAAAAAGGTTCTTCTACAGTTCCTGCTTCAGCTCGGACAGAATCAGACCCAATCCCTGCAGCCCCTGTTGTACAAGTCGACTCATCCTCTTCTCCACACCACACATCAACCCCAGGGGTTTCGCTGCCATTCCCAGCTCGTGTTCCAGCCCCTGTTCCTTCTTCTACAAAACTTCCAGCCAACAGGAGGAAACTTTCTCTTATGAAATCTCCTCCTCCCGAGCGGCCTACTACATCTCCCGCCTCCTCGACTCTTTCAGCGAAACGGCCTGCTGAGGCCTTAGCCACTCCAGCGGCCCCTTCAAAACGCTCGAAATCATCTGCCGAGGACCAGGCTCCCGTGGTCGCTGCTTCCACTAAAGCGCCTATTGCTGCTGAGAAACAGGTCGCTGCTCCTTCCCTCGCTGCTCCCAGCAAAGTGCCTCCTATTGCTGGCTCCTCTGGTCTTCAGTCAACTCCAGCCTCTAGCTCGCTGCCTGGTAAAGGTGATGTTCCACCCCAAGTTGCTTCGCAGGAAGCCCAAGCTGGCCCCAGCAAAAGGGCAACTAAACGCACCGTTCACGTACGGCCTACTGCTACTTGGGACGGCGAACGCGATATCCCTGAAGCTGAGAGGACCCCCTCGCCAACAAAACCAACTGTTGAGGTCGGGTCTGGGGGAAGATATCTGACCTCTTTCCTTGACCACTGGGATACGATCATGCTTAACCACACAAATGTCTTGGAGAATAAATATCTTAGGGGCGAGGATCTGGATGAGTTCGTAGCTCGACATTCCATGCTAGTAGGTCATTTTCCCTTTTATGCCGTCCTCTTTTCTTTTTTGGCTGCTAACTTATAATATTTTCAGGGTGCTCTTGGCGCGATGAAGCGGAGAAGGCAGACAAGGGCTACAAATGATGCCGTAAGGAAACTGGAAGACGAGCTGGAGGAGGCCAAGGACGATATAGCTCTCTTGACCACGGGTAGAATAGAAGGTCAGGAAGCTCAGATTGCTAAGGCGAACGCTGCAAGTCAAGCCTTTGAGGAAGCTCTAAAGAAGATGGAACACGAGCATATCATGCTAAGAGACGAGCTTCTCAAGGTGAAAGAGGACCTGAGGCAGTCCGAGCAGCGAGCTGAATTGGACGAGCAGAGGGCTTCAGCTGCAGAAGAAAAGGTCGAAGTGCTTCATCGCCAAGTTGAAACTGCCTTGGCGCGGGCTGAAGCTGCTGAAAAACAGGCTGGGGAAGCCAAAAAACGAGCTGATGAAATGGGAGCTGCAGCTAAGAGTGCTGAGGAGGCTGCAACCAAACGGGCTGAGGAGGCTGCAACTGTGGCTAAGCGTGCCGAGGAGGCTGAGCATCGAGCTGAGATTCTTAGGCAACAGGTGGCGGAGGCCATTCAGCAAATTGAGGCTGAAAAGAAGCGAGCAGAAGCCATTCAGAAAAATGCTGAGGATGTTAACCAGCTTGCAGACAATGCCTTCGAGGAGTTAACAGGCTTCAGGGAGCAGGCTGCTCGAGAATTGGAAACGCAAGTTGCAGATGCAAGGGACGAGGCTGAGGAAAGAACAGGTCGTGATTTTCTCTTCACATTGTGGACGTCCTACCCAGAAATGGATTTTTCTATCTTTGGGGATATAGGTCTTGAAATTATTGAAGATTTTAAATCACAAGCCACCTTGTCCTCGGCTGGTCCAATCCCTTCAGAGCATGCTCCTGGTACGTCCTCCCAGGCTGAGCCCATTGCTTCTCCGCGCAAAGCACCTTCAACTGATCCAGGCCCTTCAGCTCGAGACTGAAAATTTTGTTTTTCTTTTTTACTTCTATTTCTTCAGCTTTATACTTGTAGCCAGTTCTCATTTTTAATGAAATTTCTTTCATTACTCTTCCTATGTTTGAATGTATTTAATTTTCTGCACATAACATATTTCATGCCTTTCATCTTTAGAGTTACCATATTCCTTGCAAGCTGATTGTCAACGAGCTTTAAATCAAAGTAATTGCCTAATCCAACAATTAATAAAATTTGGTAAGTAACAGTAATTGAAACGTTAAAATTTTGACGAGCTATGCAAAAACACCTAGTCACTTTGCTTTTTAGGCTCTTTCATTTGTAGCGAGCTATGCAGGGGTCGTCACCTCACCTGCTTTTTAGGCTCATTAGGCGAGCTATGCAAGGACACTTAGTCACTTGCTTTTTTGGCTCTTTCATTCATGGCGAGCTATGCAGGGGTCGTCACCTCGCCTGCTTTTTTGGCTCATTAGGCGAGCTATGCAAGGATACTTAGTCACTTGCTTTTTAGGCTCTTTCATTTGTAGCGAGCTATGCAGGGGTCGTCACCTCACCTGCTTTTTAGGCTCTTGCATTTGTAGCGAGCTATGCAGGGGTCGTCACCTCACCTGCTTTTTAGGCTCATTAGGTGAGCTATGCAAGGATACTTAGTCACTTGCTTTTTAGGCTCTTTCATTTGTATCGAGCTATGCAGGGGTCGTCACCTCACCTGCTTTTTAGGCTCTTGCATTTGTAGCGAGCTATGCAGGGGTCGTCACCTCACCTGCTTTTTAGGCTCATTAGGCGAGCTATGCAAGGACACTTAGTCACTTGCTTTTTAGGCTCTTTCATTTGTAGCGAGCTATGCAGGGGTCGTCACCTCACCTGCTTTTTAGGCTCATTAGGCGAGCTATGCAAGGATACTTAGTCACTTGCTTTTTAGGCTCTTTCATTTGTAGCGAGCTATGCAGGGGTCGTCACCTCACCTGCTTTTTAGGCTCTTGCATTTGTAGCGAGCTATGCAGGGGTCGTCACCTCACCTGCTTTTTAGGCTCTTTCATTTATAGCGAGCTATGCAGGGGTCGTCACCTCACCTGCTTTTTAGGCTCATTAGGCGAGCTATGCAAGGACACTTAGTCACTTGCTTTTTAGGCTCTTTCATTTGTAGCGAGCTATGCAGGGGTCGTCACCTCACCTGCTTTTTAGGCTCATTAGGCGAGCTATGCAAGGATACTTAGTCACTTGCTTTTTAGGCTCTTTCATTTGTAGCGAGCTATGCAGGGGTCGTCACCTCACCTGCTTTTTAGGCTCTTGCATTTGTAGCGAGCTATGCAGGGGTCGTCACCTCACCTGCTTTTTAGGCTCATTAGGCGAGCTATGCAAGGATACTTAGTCACTTGCTTTTTAGGCTCATTCATTTGTTCTTTGAACTGTTGAGTTCGGAGCCCGTTAGCCTGGTGAGGAAAGTTGAATCAAAAACAGGGGAAGAATGGAGCTATCATTTATAATTAATCCATATTACAAATAATGAAAAACTTATTGATAATAAGGGCGGAGATGCTCGGCATTCCAAGCTCTGGGGACTTCTGCCCCTTTTACATTAGCTAAGCGATAAGCTCCATTTCCCAAGGCTGTTTTGACAACATACAGTCCTTCCCAGTTAGGGCCTAAGGATCCGTCACTTGGCTTGCGGGCTCCTGGTAGAATGAGGCGTAGGACTAAGTCTCCCTCATTGAATCGGCGAACCCGAGCATTCTTATTGTAGTACCTCGCTATTCTTTGCTGATAAACAGCTACCCTTAGCCTGGCCGTTTCCCTGTGTTCTTCAAGCAGGTCCAGGTTTGTTGCAAGTAGCTGATCATTGTCATTTGGATTGAAGGTCGCTCTTCTTTGCGAGGTGACTTCAAACTCAGCCGGGATCATAGCCTCCGATCCGTATACCATTGAAAATGGAGTCTCGCCAGTGGAGCTGCGAGCTGTGGTTCTGTAGGACCATAATACTTTTTGAAGCTCATCTACCCATGCTCCTTTCTTTGCTTCCAATTTCATCTTCAGGGTCTGCTTGATGATCTTATTCACTGCTTCAACTTGGCCATTGGCTTGTGGATGATCCACTGCTGAGAAGCTCTTAACGATTTTGAGGTCGTTGCAGAACCTGAGAAACTGGTCACTAGCGAACTGGGTCCCGTTATCGGTTATAATCTGCTGTGGGACTCCGAATCTGCAAATAATGCTGCTCCATACAAACTTCTCAATCTTTGTTGTGGAGATTTCAGCTAGCTCCTTCGCTTCCGCCCACTTGGTGAAGTAATCTACCGCGACCACCGCATGTTTGCATCTTCCCCGAGCCATTGGTAGAGATCCAATCAGATCCATCCCCCAGATAGCAAAGGGCCATGGGCTCACCATCTGTCGGAGGTAAGCAGGTGGAGCTCGCGGAATATGAGCAAATCTCTGACACTTGTCGCATTTCTTTACTAAATTGATGGCGTCCTGCCTCATGGTGGGCCAGTAGAAGCCTTGCCGAAGTGCTTTTTGAGCTAGAGACAGCCCCCCAGCGTGGTTCCCGCAATGGCCTTCATGTATTTGCCTTAGTACTGTTTCATATTCAGGGCCATCAATGCATCTTAGCAGTGGAGCTGAGAACCCTTTCTTGTACAGTGCGTTGTCATAGATGCAATACCTGGCTGCTCTAGCTTGAAGACGCCGAGCCTCCAGCTTGTCACGAGGTAGCTTTCCATCCTATAAATAGCTGAGTATCGAGCTCATCCAGGAGTCAGGCTGCACAATGATGGCCATTGTCACATTCTTTTCCTCTGTACTTGGAGCTGGTAAAAACTCAACTGGGATTGCCCCAAGGAAATCTGTGTCTCGTGTAGTCGCGAGGCGAGCTAGTGCATCAGCATGCGAGTTCTGAGCTCGCGGGATCTGTTTCATTTCGTACTTGTGGAATGCACCTAGCAGCTCGTGAACTTTCTGGAGGTAGAGGGCCATTTTTGGTCCCCTGGCTTGATATTCCCCCAATACGTGGCCGACAACGAGCTGCGAGTCACTAAAGATCTTCAAGCGTTCAGCTCGCATCTCCTTAGCCAGACGTAGACCCGCGAGCAAGGCTTCATACTCAGCCTCATTGTTTGTTGCTTGAAAGCCAAACCTTAGGGCACAAAGGATTTTGTGGCCTTCAGGACTAATTAGTAGAATTCCAGCTCCAGCTTTCTGCTCGCTGGCTGATCCATCAACATATAGCTCCCAAGCCGGACCTTCGGAAGACTCAGCCTCGTCATCTACAGATCCTGTAAACTCCGCAATGAAGTCCACTAGAACTTGGGCTTTGATAGCCGTCCTTGGCTTGAATTGGATGTCGAACTGTGCGAGCTCCACTGCCCATTTCAACAAACGACCTGAGGTGTCTGCTTTCTGTAAGACTTGCTTCAACGGATACTTGGTGAGGACTTCGATGGTATGAGCTTGAAAATAAGGTCGCAGCTTCCTCGACGCAATCACCAGGCAGTAAGCCAGTTTCTCCATCTGCGAATATCTGGTTTCAGCATCCTGTAACCGTTTGCTCACATAATAGACCGGAAGCTGCGTCTTTTCTTCTTCCCTCACCAGGGCGGCACTCAGAGCCTGCTCCGACACTCCCAAGTATAAGATCAGCTTTTCTTCTTCTCTTGGCTTGGAAAGAAGTGGAGCTCGTCCCATATACTCCTTCAACTGCTGGAAGGCTACTTCACATTGTTCAGTCCACTCGAAGCTCTTTGCTTTCTTCAGAATGTCAAAGAAAGGGACACACTTGTCTGTTGCTTTTGAAATGAACCTACTCAATGCTGCGACCTGGCCATTGAGGCTCTGTACGTCCTTTACCCTGGTAGGCGACCTCATGTCAATCAGTGCTTTGATCTTCTCGGGGTTTGCTTCAATTCCCCTACTATTGACCATGAAGCCCAGGAACTTCCCTGAAGCTACTCCAAATGCACATTTGAGCGGATTTAACTTCATCTGGTAACTCCTCAGAATTTGAAACATCTCTCTCAGGTTGCTAACATGGTTACCGATCTGCCTGGATTTCACCAGCATGTCGTCAACATAGACCTCCATGGTCTTTCCAATCTGTTCTTTGAACATCATGTTCACCAAGCGTTGATAGGTCGCTCCAGCATTCTTTAAACCGAAGGGCATCACCTTGTAGCAGTATAACCCCCGATCAGTTATGAACGAGGTGTGCTCTTCGTCTTCGGGCTTCATTGGGATCTGGTTATATCCCGAATATGCATCCATGAAGCTCAGGAGCTCGTGGCCAGCTGTAGCATCCACGAGCTGATCTATCCTTGGTAGGGGAAAACTGTCTTTGGGGCATGCTTTGTTTAGGTCGGTGAAGTCGATGCAAGTTCTCCACTTCCCGTTCTTCTTTTTTACTAGTACAGGATTGGCAACCCAGGTCGGGTAGTAGGCTTCTCTGATGAACTTGTTAACCAGAAGCTTGTCTACCTCTTCTTTTAGTGCTAGGTATCGTTCCCCTGTCATTGCTCTTCTTTTCTGACGAACTGGCTTGAAATGAGGATCAATATTCAGCCTGTGAGACATCACTTCTGGATCTATTCCCACCATGTCCTCATGATTCCATGCAAACACGTCCAAGTTCGCCTTCAGGAAGTCAGCGAGCTGGATTCTCAGCTCCGGAGTTAATCCCCTTCCCAGCTTCAAGCATCGCTCAGGATCTACCTCGCTGACTAGTACATCTTCTAACTCCTCAATTGGACCGGTAGCTTGGTCTACATCTACCTCGCGAGGGTCCAGGTCGTGACTGACTCCTTTCTCGGTCATAGCTCGTGGCTCGCCTCTTGAGACCACGTTCACCTTCTTTTCTTTTACACCCATCTTCACAGCATCTTCATAGCAACGACGAGCTAGGTGCTGTTCTCCTCGAACACATCCGATGCCATTAGGAGTTGGGAACTTCACTGTTAGAGTTCTGGTCAACGTAACCATGTCCAACTCGTTCATAGCAGGTCTTCCGAGGACCACATTATACGCTGATGGGCAGTCGATTATCAAGAAGTCTGTCAAGGTTGTTGCCTGACGACCTGCCTCTCCCAGAGTCAATGGCAACTTAATCTGCCCCACTGGTACCACAGCATCTCCAGTGAATCCAAATAAAGGCTCCGGGGATGGTCTCATTTGCTCTTCTCGCAGCCCCATTTGGTCGAAACAACTCCTATACATCACGTTCACCGAGCTCCCAGTATCAATCATAATGCGCCTAACTTCCGCATTGCTAATTTTAGCTCGTACAACAAGCGCGTCGTTATGAGGCCAGACTACTCCTCTAGCATCTTCGTCCGTAAACACAATCTCGTCCGAGGTCGGTTTTGCCCTTTTCGCAGGTCCTTCGGATCCATAGAGCTGAAAAGAATGATTTGCCTCTCGGACATACCTCTCATGCGATCTGTTGGAATCACCTGCGATATGAGGGCCACCATAAATGGTAAAAATGGTCCTTACCGCCGGCTCGTGGTCTGGTTCGGAAGCTCGTTGAGGCTGTTGATGGTGTGTTGGCTGTTGCTGTTGAGGTCGTTGTTGGTGAGGTCGCTGGTCAGCAGGTCTTGCCACATATTCTCCCAGGCGACCTCGCCTGATCAATTTCTCAATGGCGTTCTTCAACGCCCAGCAATCTGAGGTACTGTGCCCAACCTCATTATGATAGGCACAGAACTTGTTCTGATCTCTTTGTTGAATGGGAGCCCTTATAGGATTGGGCCTCCCGAAGTCCTCCTTATTCCGCTCCGCAGCATAAATCCTGTCCGGTGATGTCGTCAGGACGCTGTATTCTTCCTGGCGACCCCAACGCTGAGGTCGTTCATATCTTGGCTCTCTCCTCGCTCTTTTGGCGATCTGATTACTTGAGCCGTTATTCCTTCCTTCTTCGTTCCTGCCATTGTTTCTCCTCTTTGGCTGGCTGGAACTGCCCGCTTCGTTCTTCTGATTATGCTTTTTCGGGCCGAAGGTCTCTTCCCATCTGATCTCTTTCACAGCTCGCTCGTAGAACTCTCCCAGATCCTTCACTGGGGTCTTGTAAATACTCTCGTATAACTTTCCATCCTTGCGCAGCCCAGCTGAGATCGCTGTCAGTATGCTCTCATCTGATGGATGTTCAACATTTGCGACCTCGCGTCTAAACCTGGTGATATATTCTTTCAGTGATTCACCCTGACGCTGAAAAATCGTAGCTAGGTGGCAGGATGGAGCGAGCTGCCTTCTCAGTGCCCTGTACTGACCAACGAACTTCTGTTGGCACTGTTCCCAACTTCCTATGCTGCGAGTTGGGAGATTCTTGAACCATGTCCTTGGAATATCTCCCAATATAGCGGGGAATACTCGGCATTTCACCATCGGACTTCCTGTCTGCAGGTCCATCTGAACGTTGAATGCGTCTAGATGGTCATATGGGTCACTGTCCCCATTGTACTGCTGAATGATTGGCATCTTGAACCTTGGAGGGAGAGGTTGTGTCTCAATCTCCCTTGTGAATGGGGTCCTATCTCCGTAGAGCCCACGCTGTTCCAGAACTCCAGGTCGCGCTTCCAACTGCCGGACCCTTCGGAGGAGCTCCTCTACTTGGGGGTCTCGGAGCTCATATCTCCTCCTGTGATCATGACTTGGAGCCGGATGTTCAGGGTCATACCTTTCGTCTTCCTCGAATTGGTCCTCATGATGATGGGACCTTACCTGCTGCCCATCCACTTCATTGACATAACGAGCTACGGCTCGGACTCTGCCTTGGCCAACTTCTATCCGCCTGTTTCCATCCTGGCTCAGTCTTGCTACCAGGCTGTCAGGACGTGCGACCTCCCTTTCGTGTTGAACAGGGTGTCTTCCGGCCCTCGAACGCGCATTAGATGAGCGAGCCGAGTCTGCAGGTCGCGGGACTTCCCTTGCTAACCTTTCAGGTCCTCACGCCGTTTCAGGAGGCTGGGGCACTCCCTGTGGTGCCTGAACTTCCACCCTAGTCACGTTCTGAGCCTGGGCCTGCACCAACATGTTGACGGCTTGTGTGAGCTGTCTAACCGTATCCTCCAAAGCTTCTTGTCTCTGCAACAACGCATTCTGTCCTTCGGCCATCTGGGCGACTGGAACCATTTGACGGTGAGGCAGAGGAGGGATGTCTGGCGCAGCCCCGAGTATCTGTCCTTGGGACGGGCCTGCTGCATGCGTGGTTGCATCTTGCCCAGGCTGTAAGTTCTGCTGAGATTGGTTCATGTGACTTTCTGCCTGGTCATCATCTCCAAGGAACCTGTTTGATCTAGTCTTTGCCATATCGTCAGAAGTTGATGAACTGAGATGAAAAAGATTGCAGTCTGGGCGCCCTCCTTCTAGCGCCAAAATGTCGACGTTGGAATTCAGTCGACGAGTAATCAATGTCCAATACCTGCAATCAATGTGAGAAAGCACAAATACCAAGGAAAGACAAAGACAGAAGCAGAGGATCAAACGGGAAACACCAAACTTTTACGTGGTTCGGCAATAATTGGCCTACGTCCACGACTGTCTGTCTCTTTAATTCTGCAGAGTGACAGTATATTATTGAATATTATCCCCCTGTTACAATGATCTCGATCCCTATTTATAGGGAAAGAAGTGTTGCAATTCTGATTGTAGCAAAATTAGGAAGAGAATCCTGAATTAATTACATTCCCTAAACAATTGGGAAAAATAAGGAAAAGAATTATAAATTAATTATGCTTCCTAATATTTTTAGATAATATTAGGAAATTACTATATTTATCTCAAGATAATGTTGACTTGATTTTGAATTTGAATTGATCTCCATATCTGACGAGGGAATCATGGTTTGATTGGACAATTGCCATATTTGGAGAGAGAATCACGATTGAACTTGGTAACTGCCTGTTCTGGAAGATATGATGCTTATCACGTGTCTGAGCGAGCTGACGTGTCATGGTGATCCCAATCTCGAGCTCGCTGAGAGACGAGCTGCGCAGGCGGCGAGCTGCGACCTGGCTACACTCATGGGTCTGTTGATGCCAGCTGGAAATCTTGATGATCTTTGAGTCAATACTGGGCCTCGTCTGATGGGTTTTGACTACGCTGACCTCATTGGGCCTTCTTATCGGGTCTTAAATGGGCCTAAATTGGACTTTTACCAGCCCAACTACTGAGTCCGAAAAATATGCATAA